>BQNB010012086.1:0-79968 GCA_026074375.1 Tanacetum coccineum
GTTTTATAATTAAAAATGAAAAAAAATAAAGAAAAGGGCCAAAAATGCCAAGTTTGAAAGTTGTTTTAAAAAGAAAAAAAAAATAGAAAAATAAAACACAAGGGCTGTTTTGCAATTTTCCAAACTTCCTTTTTTTTTTTATTTCTTTTAGTTATAAAAACCAGAGGGACCATTTTTGCAATTTGCCAAAACCTCCTTTTAATTCTTTTGTTATAAAACGACAAGGGCCAAAAGTGCCACTTTCCAAACTCGCTTATAACTGTTTTTCGGCTTAAAATGAAATGAAAAAAGAATGAAAGTTGAAGGGGCACTCTTGCCTCTTCCCCATTCTTTTCTTTTAAAACTCGAACCACCCCTGTACCTCAACCCCTTCCCGCCAAACCTCAAACCACCCTCTCCCACGGTTTTTCTTGCCTTCCCACCTCCAATGGTTGAGATTGTATGAAAAGTAACACAACCATGATCCAAGGGCTAGAAGTGTGTGTATGAGTCTCTACACTCACAACTAACACAATGTGAAGACCAAAGAAAGTCTTTGGACTTATATAATAGGAAGAAACACAGCCGAAGAAGACACACCCCTGTTTTTACTTTATTAGTTTAATTTTAATTAAGGTTTGCTTTAAAATTATTGTACTCAGTTTGTTTCAAGAGTTTTTGTTGTAATATTTCTGTTTTTAATATAAAAAGTTAAGAGTTTTAGTGAAATTACTATTGTCGAAATTTCAAGTATAATTTAAGTTGTTTAATTCTGTTTAAATTATTTAAAAATGTGTTAAAAGTTATTAAACTTCACTTATGATTGATTCTCTCAGCCTGCATTTACCTAAAAAAACAGTTAAACAACCTTTTTATATAAATAAGGGGGTGTTTGGTTTAGACCTTAAAATGGGTCATATGGGGGTTGTAATGGGTCATAACCACTCAGCCAACTTTGGCTGAGTGTGTGGAGTTTATTAAGTCAAATTAATCAAAGGTTTTAGTTTAAAAACAAGTTTTTAAGGTCCTTTGTCTTTCTGTCAAAATTTTAGAAAGCCAAAGTGACCTTAAGGGCTTAAGCTGTTGAAACAGCTTAAGCACCTCATTTCTTGTGTTGTTGGAGTTACAAAAAGCCAAAAAGAAAGCCCTCTTGCTCTGTCATAACCAAATCACCAAGTAATGTTAAGTGTTTAATATACCATTTCTTTGAAAAATGCCAATTTCAACACCTAATATCAGCAGGTTTAAGTCCTCATTTATAAACCAAACTTTGAAAATAAGCTCATTTGCCTCCATTGTTAATCTGTTTGTGGTTGGTTTTGGGTAAAAAGCTCTTAAGTGCTTATTGCATAAGCCTAAAAAAGCCCTTAATGCCCACTGTTGACCTCCCCTGGTGCTAGACACCACCCTTTAGCCCCTTTTATCTAGCTTATTTTATATTAGACCTTAGGATCTTATTGCTTTTTCATGTAGCTTAATAGATACCCTGTAAGTCCCTAAAATTTAGCAGCTTAATTCTCTTGTTTAGTTAGCTTAATAGTAGCTTAAAGTAGGCCTTTTTCTGTTTTTTATAAACTGTCATTTTAGCTTAATAATAGATCAGCTTATTTTAGGGCTTATTAGGAAGCCATAGCTTATATTTAGGACTCCCCTTAGCCTTATTAACTGTCCCCCATAGTTGTAGCTTATTTGGCAGCTTAAATCCCAATAAGAAAGAAAAATAAGCTCATAAGCTTAATAAGCTTCTGCAGCCTCAAAAGCTTAAGTTTCTGGCTTATTAAGTAAACTTCAGCACTTGGTGCTTTTACAAAAGTTACTCCCCATAAGCCCTTCTACAAGTTTGCTTTTTTGACTTTTGTCAAATAAGCACTTTGGACCCTCTTTGAATATCGGGGTCCAACTCAGGGACCATTAGTGTAAATTTCTCTTTTATAGTTAACAATGTTAGTTCCCCTTGTTAGTATGTTGTTACCTCGTTAGTCCTTGCTGTCCTTTCACTGTTTACCCTATAATTAACTGCTGTTAGTTTTATTTAAATTATAATTAATATAAAATTAAAGTTTAATTTTAATTAGTTTAATTACTTTAATTTTAAACAGTAACTTTTAGGCATTTTTATATTTTTTAGAAATTGATAACTTTTTTCTTTTATTCAGTTTTATTTTTTCCACAAGAATTTTTTATAACATTTATTTTTTGTCTTTTTTCTTATTTTCTTAGTTTTAATTAGTTATTAATCTTTAAAAATTCATAAAAAAATCAGAAAATTATAAAAAAATATTTTCTTTTTTATAAAATTTTCTTTTTCATTTAGTGTCAGTAAAAATAATAAAATTAGTGTAGGCCTTAATTTTCTAAATTTTCAGTCTTAGACCCCGTTTTACCGAGTGCATATATACCGTTTCTTTTACGTTTAGCATTCAAACGACCTCCATTTTATGCCTAAGTTTTTTTAATTTTTTCAAATTAAGTTTAATTAAATTTAATTTTGATTTTTAATTTAATTTAGCATTTATTTTCCTAATATTTTAGTATTTAGGTTTCCCGATACCTGGAATCTAGTTCCCCGTATTTTAGTATAGATTTAATTTTAGGATTTCCCTATAACTAATTTTGTTTCCCGTAGTTTTTAAGATCCCCATTTCCTAAATCTGTTTTCCGAGAATTAAATTTAGTTTTATTTAATTAATTTTCGTTGTAAATTATAATAGTGTTTCCATCATATCTAAGATTTTCTCCATCATTCAAATTTCTCATCAAACCAGGAAATTAACCCATCAATTGCAGCCTCGTTGGGACATACGACCCGGGAATATCTCTTCCGGAATCTTTTTATCATTGATTCTATCTTGTGTATTTTATCCTTTTGTGGAATTTGACCTTTTGCCTTGGTCAAGGGCATTCGGTTAGGATCTGTATTAGGGTTGCTATATAAGTGTATACTTAAACACGAATCAAACAGCAATATAGCTACTGCTATTATCTGCCTAGCAACAAACAGAACTTTTAACTTCTCAAAATTCATCTTTGATGCAATGGTAAAGAATTTAGATAACCCTCATAGGTTTTTTATGTATCCTAGATTTATCCAAATTTGTTTAAATAAGCAAAGGAGACTTCTTTAACCCCACACAAGAACCTATCCCACTCCTGCACTTACACAGAAAGTTTTTAATAACATGAAGTGAGTTACAAGGGGTTATTCTGGTGAAGACATTCCTTTAGTTCCTTCCATTATCACTGCACCTAAAACATCTGCCTCAAGAATCACATCTTCACCATCCTTATCACCTCAACATACACCAGTCAGTGCTCCTTCAACTTCACCACCACCCATCACAGAAACTACACCTACTAACCTAACTGCAGAGGAGCCTACTCCTATGCCTCATGAATCACCTCTCCAAAGTGTTTAATCACTTGGACGTGATGAGGTTAGTGTGTCACTTAATGAATTGATGGATTCGGTTACTTAGTTAACCAATAAAGTTGGAAGCTTGGAGAATGAATTGACGAACACCAAGTCAAAAAAGTGAAGAAGTTGGAGAAGCAAGTCAAGACAGGCAAAGCTAGGAGAAGAACAAAGATAGTTCTTTCTGAAGATGAAGTTGTAGAGGAGGATTCTTCCAAATAGGGAAGGAGTTTGATTGAAGAATTAGACATGGATGCTGATATTTCTTTAGTTCCTCTACATGATGCAGAGATTCAGGAAAAGATTAGCGATGATACTGAGGTATTGCTAGAAGAGGAAGAGACTACTGAATTAATAGAAGAACCTACTGAGCTTGTGGAAGATCAAAGAAGTGGTGAAAAAGGGGAACAAGTAGGTTACAACTGCGATACTACTTCGCACCTGAATACTGCTAGTGTACCAATTAGTACTGCCACTGAAACTCCTGAGGTTAGTACTGCTGCTGAAAGTTTGGTATATATAAGAAGGAGTGCAAAGAAGAAGAAAGATAAAGGCAAGGCAATCGTGATTGAAGATGAATCTGTTCAAAAGAAGTCCAAGAAGAAAGTGCAAGAAGAAAGGCTTGGTTATGAAGAAGCCGTTAGATTACAAGAACAGATTAATAAGGAAGAAAGAAAACGGATTGCAAGAGATTCTGAAATTGCCAAACAATTGCAAGAAGAATATGATAAAGCTAGAAAGAAAGAAGTTGTAACTGAAGTTGATATTGCTCATGTCATTGATTGGAATGATCCTTCTGTTATAAGGTATCATGCTCTTCAAAATAGACCTAGATCTGTAGTTGAAGTAAGGAAGAATATGATTATGTACTTGAAGAATTAGGGAGGCTACAAGATGAAAAACTTCAAAGGAATGAGCTATGATGATATAAGACCAATATTTGAAAAAGTATGGGATCAAATTCATTCATTTGTG
Organism: Tanacetum coccineum; assembly: GCA_026074375.1. Taxonomy (NCBI): domain Eukaryota; kingdom Viridiplantae; phylum Streptophyta; class Magnoliopsida; order Asterales; family Asteraceae; genus Tanacetum; species Tanacetum coccineum. The sequence goes on from BQNB010012086.1 coordinate 4,367, forward strand.
CATATGGATTATGAAGAAGAAGTTTAAAGACTAAAAAGAGAAAGTCAAGATGCTAAACCAAAACCTGCTAAAAGACAAAGAACTAAAGAAGTTTCAGAGTCAGTTCAAGAGCAAACAGATGAAGAACCAAAAACAGATGAATTGTCTCAAGAACAGCTGAATCAAATGGTAATTATAGTTCCAGATGAAGGTATAAATGTAAGCCACTTCAAAACCAAAACCCAAATAATTAGATGGGGTAAGTTCACTCTGAGACACTCATGCAATTGGAAAATAATCAAGTTGGCAATCACACAGAGGTGTATCAAGTTTTTGAAGACATGCTTAAGAATTTTGACAGGGATGATCTGATCAAATTATGGAGCTTAGTTCAAGAAAGATACAACTCATCAGGACTTACTGAAGATAAAGAGATAGAATTATGGGTTAAACTAAAGATGTTATTTGAACCAGATGCAGAAATTTTTTTAAAACTTCAAAAATATATGCATGATCCTTTGAAATGGTGGTTATATGATATGTGTGCAGTTCATCATGTATCTACAGAGAAAGGACAAGATATATTCATGCTGGTTGAAAAGTATTATCCACTGACAAAGGGACTTGCAACTTTGATGCTAAGTAACAAGCTAAGAGTGGATCAACAGTCAGAGATGGCAGATGAGCTTTTGACAAAGATCTATAATATAGCAAACAAACCAAGGAAGTAAAGTGATTGGAAGCATCCTTAGCAGAGTACATCAGAAGAAACTTGAGATTTAATAGTAAATCATAAGTTTAAGGGAGGATTGTTGGGATTTAGAGCTTCTACACTTAGTACTGCTGATAGTTAGTTAGTACTGCCAGTACATTGTTAGTACTGCCAGTTATAGTTAGTACTACTAGTTGTATATTTAGTACTGTTAGTTCTATATAGTTAGTACTGCTTAAGTGATATGCATGAGATATATTAGGAATAGATATGCATGATCACTTAACACTTTTTGTAAGCTCATTAGGGTTTCCTTGGTGTATAAAAGGAACCCTACGGCACTAGTTAGAAAAACAAGTTTCACAAATATTCATAGTTAGTAATCTGTAACCTAGCAGATTAATAGTAATCAAAGTTCTTAGTCCAAATCAAACGGCTCTTGGTAAAAGACATCTCCAAATCCGTTAAAAGGTTGATAATTTACTCAAAACTATATGGTTATCAATGCACCATGTTATTGCAATGAAGCATTGGCTATTCCAGAGCAAACGGCTACTGGTAAAGAAATATCAAATCCGTTTATGGCTGGTAGTTTGCCAAAAACTACATGGCCAACTTAGTTGGTATTGCTGTGTTTGCTGAGTTGCTGAGATCAAAGACTAGAAGCTAAAGAATTTCAAGTTTATAACGTAACAAAAGAGTTCAAGTTCATCAAAGAGCAGATTAAAGAGTAGTAGTGTGTTTGGATACACCCTCTTAGTGTTCAAGAAGCTCAAACTGAAGAAACATGAAGGTTAACAAGTGAACATCATGTTTAGGTGAGGATTGTTGGGTTTCAGAAGTTTCTACAACTTAGTGCTGCTACTTATACAAGTTACTACTGCTAGTTTTACTTAGTGCTGCTGGTGAAGAATGCTAAAGATTCAAGAAAATAGACTAAGTAGTTAGTACTGTTAGACATAATTAGTTAGTACTGCCAGTTAAAGTTAGTACTGTTAGTAGTAAGTTAGTACTGCTAGCATATATAGATAGTATTGCTTAAGTAATATGCATGAGATATATTAGGAATAGATATGCATGATCACTTAACGCGTTTTGTAAGTCCATTAGGGTTTCCTTGGTGTATAAAAGGAACCCTACGGCATTAGTTAGACATATAAGTTTCATAAATATTCATAGTTAGTAATCTGTAACCTAGCATATTAATAGTAATCAAAGTTTTGTTTTATTCATTGTTCTTCTTAGCAGTATAAGTTATTTTTCGCATAACTTATATTGTTCATAGTCATTGTTTCTCTTGTAGTTAGTTTAGATCTATCCAGATTAGCTACCACCCTTAACAGGTTAGAAAGATCTATTCATTGGGATCAATAAATTGAATGTCATATTTCCATCTCAAGCGGTTCTACTACCCGTATCCACCAAAAAATACTCAGTTATCCCATGGATAATCAAAAAGTGAAAAACGGGTTTCTCATATTAGAGACTTGCTGAAAACAGACCCATTTAATAAATGTTATACAATTGAGCTTTATATCGAATATCCGGTTAGACTCGTGATGAATATTTAGTGAGACCAAACAAAACCCACACATTAATTTTTTGACTAATTTCTAAGTGGTCGGTGTTTAAGGGGAATTTTGGTTTATTTCTTCTGAGAATTATGAAACTTTCATTTAACTTTTTTTTTCACTAAAATAGGACTACTTGGTCATTCAACTTTTACTTTTGATTAAACACGAGGAAAATTAAATTATTATACTTATTATCGCACCTGAAATATTTTAATATCTTCAAACCACATGGTCGGTGCGTCTTTATGTTGTTTTGGCCCTCATTGCAAATAAGTACAAAAGTTCAGATATTTCATTAGTTTCATAATGTGTATTTCCGAGATGGAGTTTGGAAGCCTCGAAACACACATTATGAAACTAATGAAATAGCTAAACTTTGTTTGTTGTGATAAAGATGGTAAATACACAAAATCAACCACCAACTTTTCCTTAGATATTCACAAGGCACGCGCGCCCAACGGGCGAGCTATGCAACTATATTGGAATATACATACGGTTTTTTTAATGTTTTTAATGTGGATTAATAAAAAATAGGGGGGAAATTTAAAAGTGTGTTTAAAATTAATTGTTGTTTGACTTTGTGTTTTAATTTAAAAAAAATTGTTTTAAAAAGTAATTCGGATTTTTGATTTTGTTTTAGTTGATAAATGAAAATGAAAATTAGAATACTTTCAAGAATTGTTAAAAAGATCAAAGTATTAGTAGAATGCTTATTAAGAAATAATATATAATTATTTACTATGGACGTTTGTGATACTAATAAGTAGCATAATGTTTATAACAAATTATAAACTAATAGATTAATAACTATGAAATGTGATAACAAAAAAATGAGCTTGATAAACATAACATTGTTAAGATGCATACATACAATACTAATAAAATAAATACATAGTAAGTTGACTACGTGACTAATAAGCATTATTTATTATGATACGCCTAACAAAAGTGACTTCCTTAATTCAAAAAAAAATTGTATGCACTAATTTGTTCATTTACTAACTTTATTAATTTTCCCCCCAAAAGTGTTAGTTTTCACATTGCATATTATCTAATCTTTTTCGAGCCAACAATCATATACTACATTCGTATGGACGATTCTGCCAAAAAGGAATATACACTCGTGTTATTTCTCTTATCAGATTACAGTTCATTCTTTTTTGTTCGTTATTCACTCTATAAAAATTTCACATTATTCGCTTTATAAAAATTTTACTTATTTCTTTTTGTTTGTTTTTCGTTCTATAACTTTATGTCGGTCGTAATTAATTAACCGTTACTTAATTTATTCCTTGGATACTCACAAGGCGATCCCGCGGGCTTTGCAACTTGTATATATATATATATATATATATATATATATATATATATATATATATAAGCATATTTATATCCACATAGGCAGCAATGAAAGCCACCTAAGCATTTATTTATCCACGTAATGAAGAAATAAATTGATGCTAAAAAGGCTTTGACAAGATTCGAACACTACGGTTTCTATGCCGGTCCCCTTAGGATACCATAATCCTAAGTGCGTAGTGCCTTTAATGTATCGGAAGATACGCTTAACCGCTTCAAGATGAGAGGTTTTGGGAGCCTCTTGGAAGTGGCCACAAAGGCAGACACTAAACATGATATCGGGCCTACTTGCTGTTAGGTAGAATAAACTGCCTAAACTTGCCTCGGAACTTGGTACTATATACCGACTCACACTCTTCGTCTTTAATGGTGTTTGAGTATCGGAGGACATAGGGGTTTTCATTGGTTTAGCATCTTCTAAGCCAAATTTCTTAAGCATTTCTTTAATATATTTAGATTGATTAAAGAAAATTACATCTTCCATTTGTTTTATTTGTAATCCAAGGAAGAAGTTAAGTTCACCCATCATGCTCATCTCGAACTCGGCATGCATGATTTTGGCAAATTCATCACACATGTCTTGACAAGAACGATGATTAAATTTGAACTTTTCTTCTAGTGAAAAAGTGTGTTATCTACAATTCTCATTTTGTATTCATGTATAATAAGGAAAGATTTTAATCTATCATACCAAGCTTTGGGTGCTTGTTTAAGACCATATAAAGCTTTATTTAGTTTATAAACATGATCTGGTTTTTTAAAGTCAATGAATCCCGAAGGTTGTGCCATGTATACCTCCTCATTGGTAAAACCATTCAGGAATGCACTTTTTACATACATTTAGTATAGCTTAAAAATAAGGTGCAAGCTAAGCTAGTAGTAGTATCCTAATTGACTCTAGTCTAGCAAAGAGGCATATGAATAAAAATGTCATCATAATCGAGCTTCTTGTTGCTTTATAGCTTGAGCACTAACCTAGCTTATTTTGAGAAAGGATGGATTTCTCCGTATAACTATTTCTATACACCCAATTAGTTCTTATGATTGTCATATTCCATAGGTTGTGGAACTAACTCTTTTAAACATCGTTTGCATGATTTGATTTAATTTTATTGCATAGGTTATCCAACTTTCATGCGTTAAGGCTTCATTCACATTCCTAGGTTCCATAGTTGATATAAAACAAAAGAAGTTACTTTGGTTTTGGGCTTGTGACAAGAGTTCTTTGGTTAAGGTTTCCTATGACATTTTCTAATGGATTGGTTTTTTTCTTAGATTCCTTAATTCTTCAACATAGTTTAAATCAATACACATATAATCTAGAAAGGATTTTTTTATCATTATTATCTTCTATTTCAAGAAGAGTGTGTACCTTTTGAATAGAAATCTTGACCTATTCACCATTGTTGGCACTTTCTTTGCCAATGGAAACTCTTTCTTCATCGATAAGTGCCATAAGAGCTTTAACTTTAGTTACTTCATTATCATCATATGACACTTCTTCTTCATCCTAATCATACATTTCAGCAATTAGACCTTTGTTTTTGCCTGAACTGGGAGTTGAGGCACTAGAACTGAGTAGGGCTAGTTTAGCCTTGACTTTGTTGTATTTGGCTTCAAAGTCATTGGTATGCCTTGGTTTAGGTTTGTGCTCAGATGAATAGAGAAGCTTTGGTTGAAAAGGTGACTGATATGAAGGAACTGATGTCTTTGACCAATAGTCTCTTGCAAAATGACCCTTCTTACCACATTTGTAGCATTTAGTTTGGTTAGTTGCTTTTGCACTGCTAAACCTTTGAGTACCCTTTTTGTAGAACCTTCTAGATTTGGCTAAAATAGCTCTTGCTTGGTATTCTTCCTCTAAGTCATTTAGATACTCATGATTGTTTCTTGTATCCTCTTCATCATCAGGACTGTCTTGAAAGTCCTGGAAAATAGAGGTAGTGAGGAAGGCAGTTGACAAAGGTGTCGCAGAGACAAGAGATTTGCTATTTTCAGTCTCATAAATACTGTCTATTAGGTTTTCTTTATATTTGAGTTTACCAAATAGAGAAGCAAGCTCAGAATCTTTCACATGATTTGTGTTTCTAAGACTTTGGCAGAAACTTAGCCACTTCTTTGGTAACCCATTTATAAAACCAGTATTTATTTCAAGCTTTGAAAGTTTAATGTCATCATTTACTCAACTTATTATTAAAGCTTTATATTGTGTGAAAGTTTTGTGTTAGAGATTCACCTTCTTTGAATATTGAAGGTTGTTATAGCACCCTTCAGGTCCATGACCCTACTTTCTTTCACATCAGAGGGCCTGATGATTAGTATCAGGTCATACCAAGTAGATTTGCAGTTTAAGCAGTTTAGACAGAATTCATTTGGTCATCTCTGGAAAGCTATTGGGCATGATGAGACTTTTAAGTCGTTGGTCTAAGTTAGCAGCCTTTCTATCATTTTTTAGTCATTGTGCCTTCAGGCTTTCCTTTGACAGCTGCCATAGGTATAAAAGGATTTAAAAGGACCGTTTTTGATGATATTTTCAAATTGAGGTTCAATACCAATGATATGGCACATGAATCTCTTTTTCCAATTGGTGAAATTTTCCACCTCTAGTACAGGAGCTGCATTTAACTGGCCACCCTTGTATTCAAGAGTCTGTAGTACTTCTACCGCTGCCATTAAAGATGGATCTTGATTTTAAAAATATTTGAGCCTTTATATATATATATATATATATATATATATATATCCTCTTAAAGGGATTTGATAAACCAAAAGGCTATTATACCACTTGTTGGTCTCTTGGAATCTGATATAAGGTTTATCAAGTTAAACTAATCAGATTCCATGGCAACAAAGTGAGTTTTAAACAAATATATATGAGCAATATTAAGAACAAGTTTAAAACACACAGAAGTACTTTTCAACGTATAGACTTTTATTAGAATCAAATAAGGAATCTATGACACACCTTGCTTGCAGAATAGCAAGGTGGTTGAATGACAATTGGGGTGTTATCTCCTTCGAACTTAAACTCTAACCAAAGTTAAGAGAGTAAGAAAACAAACTTGTTATGACTAAACTGAAGCTTCAGCTTTCAGTAGTACGAGTTAATTTATTTGAGAATAGGTGGTTGAGCTACCATTTAATGTACACATGCTTTATAGTACCAGATACAGTCCTTTAAGGAAAGTTGATGTACTTCTATACCAACTCTAGAAGTAACATTTCCCAATGAGATTGCTTTATTCCTTTTAACATAAAGCAATCCTTTTCCCGCCTTGTAAACCTTCTAGAAGTGAAACAACACGTTTCAGCTTCTGTTAAGGAGATAGACAACGTTTAGCTTGGAATTGTCAACCAAGCTAAACTGAAGCTCTTTCCAAGAGTCCTTCTTCAGTTTATGTACCGATGCATACACTGAAGTGAAGATACTTCCCAATCTTCTAAGGACCTGAAGAGCTTACGGTGAAGAAGCTTCAGCGACTCAAGTTGAAAGACTTCAGCTTGAGTAACACTTAGGGGATTTTATGTTTAAATCTACTGAAAGACTGAAAGGCTCGGGAACTAAACCCAACAGTATCTACTGCGTTACACCAAAAATTTGTGGTAATGATTGCTCATTCAACATAGTCCTACTCATTTCTTGAAGTGTCATATTTTTCCTTTCAACCATGCCATTTGATTGAGGTGTGCGTGGAGCCGAGAAGTTATGTGTAATTCCATTGGCATTACAAAACTCTCCAAATTGCACCTCTTTATCAAATTCCCTACCGTGGTCGGTTCTTATTGACACTATTGTACATCGTAATTGATTTTGAATTTTCTTACTAAATATTTTGAATTGATCGAAGGCTTTGGTTTTGTCCTTAAGGAATCTAGTCCAAGTATACCTAGAGTAGTCATCTACAATGACTAAGGTGTAGCGGCTTCCTCCGTAACTCCGTACGGCGGATGGACCAAAGAGATCCATATGAAGGAGTTCTAAGCATCTAGTCGTTGAGACTATATTCTTAGCTTTATGACTAGCGTGAGCTTGTTTTCCAATTTTGCAAGCATCACAAAAGTGTTGATCAAACTTAAGCTTAGGTAAGTTTCTAACTAATTCCTTAGATGCTAACGATTAAATGAGACGCATATTTGCGTAACCTAATCTCCTATGCCACAACGTGGAGTTTTCATCAATCGTTGCTTGACAAATTTGTTATTTAGGATTATTTCCTAATTTCCTTCACATTATAAGCCTTTTTCCTATTATTGTTAATCACTATGGACCTTACCATCCTTAGTGATTTCACTATCATGTTTAGAGAAAGTTACTTTATATTATTATCACATATTTGTTCCTTATATCTTAAACAGATAAATCTTTAAGTTATATAATGTTCTACATTATCTATTTTGAGAGAGTCATTCGAAATCGTACATTTGCCAATGATGTTATCGCGAAGATTACTACCAAAAATAACATTACCTCTGTTGTATGCCTTGTAGCTTGAGAAGAGCTTTTGGTTACCCGTCATGTGTTTAGAGCATCCGCTATCCTTTATCCACTCATCGGGTTCCAAGTCGACTCCAAGGCATATCTATTTATATAAGACAATTACTCAACATTTGGTCCCTAATATCTCATGGGTCCAAAGTTGTTAGTGCTATGTAATTGGTTGGGATGTGGAAATGGAAGCATGTAACTTTAACGTTGGAAATTATTCCAAGTTACGGGAAAGCCACAAGGTTGATTTTGTCGACCAACGTTCCTTTTTGGTTGCGGTGTCTTAGGACGAGAATAATTGTTATTGACTCTTCTAGGTGGTGGAGTTTTTGATCTAAAATTAGGTTTTGAAAATCCAACTTCGGGTTTTGACAATGGCTTATAAAATTGTGTAACTTCATTATCACTAGCAATGGGAACTTTAACGTTGTTTACTATTATGTGTTTTGGTCTAGGACCCAAAATAGATTTTTGAAAAGACACTTTTTAGATCCGGCGTAGTGCTGGCCGGGTCATATAATTTTTTAGGGGCCGCTGCACAATATGGGGGCCGCCACATATGTATGGGACTCCATCAGATGACTTGTTTCTGAGCTTTCACAAATTTTATTTCTTTAGTTCCACTAGATGATGCTTCAAATGAACTAAACCCTAAACCTAATTTTTCACCGGAGGGTTTTTGATTACTTAACATTTCATTTAGACAATGTGTACTCTTTTCAAATTTATTTAATCTAATGGCTTCCTCTTTGAGTTTTTCATTCTTAATTTTAAGCATATGACATTTTACACATTCGAGATCAACTCCCTTGTTTTTCTCGAGTGTAGACACTTTTTCTTTTAGAATACTAAGTTCTTTTTCTAAACTATTTCTAGTGGCTTTTAATCTTTTGTTTTTAGTGATTATCTTTAAACTTATTTTGCACAGTTTATCATATTCATTATCTAAAGCTAAATCATCTATTGATGAGTTTTCATCACTAAAGTAAGAGGATTCGGAACATACCTTACTTGATGCTTGAGCTACGAGACACGTTTCGTCTTTGACCTTCTCATCATCTTCTTCACCGCAACCAACTCCAAGAACCTCTGACAAAAGCTTTGTGTTCTTGTCTTTCGGTGATTTTGGACATTCTCCAATAAGATGATTTGGATCGTCGCATCTAAAGCATTTTCTATCACCTTTACCGTTCTTGTCATTACAGATTCTTTGGAACGTCTTTTTGTCGTTCCGAGGTTGTCTCATGAATCTACCTCTTCTCTTAAAGAACTTCTTGAAATCTCTAACCGCCATGGCGTATTCTTCATCTTTACTTTCGGAAGTCAAACACTCCTCGTCACTAGATTCTTTCTTAGCCTTTTAAGCAAGAGATTTTATTTCTCCCTTAGCTTTGACTATTTCATAATCTTTCTTGATGATCATCTTGTGAACTTTGAGATTCCCGATGAGTTCATCAAGTGACGGTGATGTTAAGTCTTTTGACTCTTCAATCATCGTGACCTTTGCTCTCCATTTAGGATGTAGAGCCCTAAGAAACTTCCTAACATAATTCTTGCTAGAACCTTCATCAAGAGCTTTTAGACTAGTAATGATAGTATTAAATCTAGCAAAAGCACTATCGATAGATTCGTCTTCAGAAATGACGAATTGTTCATATTGTTGTACCAAAAGGTCAATCTTGTTATCTTTGAATTGGTTATTACCTTGATGGGTGATTAACAAAGTTTTACAAATTTCTTTTGTCTTATTACACATGAAAATTCTTTCATATTCTTTTCTTGGCAAAGCATTGTAAATAACCATTTTAGCTTTATTATTTTTCGCAAGCTTCTTTTTAAGATCGTCACTTTGTTTTTCAAAAAGGATAACCTCATCTAATTTGGTTTCTGGATTTTGTTGAATAAGTTGAAAATCATCGTTAGTAATAACATGTCAAAGATCAAGATCTTTTGATTTAACATATGTCTCGAATCTATTTTTCCAATAAATAAAACTATCACTTTCAAAAAGTGGTGGTCTTTGCATGGATTGCCCTTCTAGATATTTGTCGAAATCCATAGATCGATCCAAGCTTTAAAATACAATATATTTTAAAAATCTTTAGTGACCTTGGCTTCTGATACCAATTGTGGAAACTAGAAGGGGGGTTGAATAGTTTACAGGTTCGTTTTATGTTTTTAAAAGTTTGTTTTCAAAATGCTTAGATTCGGGTTGTATGTTCAACCAATCAACAATATGAATCAACAATGTAAATATCTAAACTAATACTAAATAACAATCACAACAATATAAAGAGATGAGAGAAGGAACAATCAAACCAAGACACCAAGATTTATAGTGGTTCGGCTATGAAGCTCTTCTACACCCTACAACACTCCCCGAGTATCCTACTCGAGATTTCACTATGTCAACAAGCTCCCTTCAGGCGGAGAAAACCGTTTACACGTCGCTTATGTTATTTTCTAACACTAAGCTAAATGTCGAGTCCTAATCTTAGCTAGAACCATTCTACCACTTCACAAACACTATACACTCACAAGATCTACACTATCGGATTTACACACTATCTGAATCACACAATTACACAAGATAATTACAATAGATTTTTGATACTTAGAAGAAGAGAGGAGAGATTACTAAATAACAATTCGTTTCTTGACGAATACGAATGTTCTTCTCTTGCAATTGATAGAGAGGAGAGATGAGAAGAAGAGATTAGATCACTTGAAACAAGATCAAACAATGTTAGTAATCAAGAGATTTAGTGAGAGAAAGAAGGTTTTTAGAGAGAGAAATAAGACTGGAAAAATTCATGCAACGAGGTTTATTTTTCAGTTGGGAATGGAGCAGTATTTATAGGCAGGATAACCCAACGGTCACTGCAGGCGGTCATGGCGGTCCCAGATATATCTAAGGGCCGCCAGACCTATAAGGGGGCCGCCTAGTAGACTTCGCTCCTATTTTTGTCTTTTTGTGGGGAAGGTTGTATCTGGTATGGAATCTTTCATTTTGGGGTGTAAATTTGAATTTCAAATTTAGGTTTTAAATAAAAACTTTTTTTTAATTAGAAAATATTTTGTATATTTATTTTTGTGAATATACTTTTGTAAAAATGTGATGGTTAAGAAAAAATATTTTCTTGATCACTAATCATGCTTAATGATTTGTTTGTCCATACCTTAAGTGATTACTAATCTTAGAAATAGAATTTTACGATTAATAATTTGTAAACATTTATTTTTATCATAAACATTTTTACATTTTGTTATTATCAAAATATTGAGAGGTTAAAAAATATAAATAACGTTTTTTTAAACATTATTTGTATTAACAAACCTGGATAACATGTATATTTTCCTTCAGTTTCTTCATATCTCTTCCCAGATTATCCAGCTTGCTAGTAATAGCAGCAATTCCATCTGAACTACCACTGCTTGTCCTCCAAGACACATCATGCCACTTCTGTGAGTGATCTGCCGGTGTTTGAATTGACTTCAAAGTTCAGGCTGGTGTCATGCCAGGGTTTGGCCCTTGGGAATCGAGAAACTGGAGAGTAGTAGTGTCTAGCCCTTTATAGAAGATATTCACTTTCTTCTGGCTATTAAGGTCGTGTGTTAGACATTTGTAGAGAAGGTTACTGTATTTTTCCCAAGCTTGATCTATTGTCTCATCACCTTCTTACTTGAAGTTATGGATTTCTTTAAGCTGTTTTGTAGTTTTGGATGGTGGATAATACCTCTGGATGAAAGCATTCTTGAGCAAATCACAAGTGTTGATTGTCCCTAAAAGGATCCTATTAAACCATCTCTTTGCAGCACCAGTGAGTGTGATAGGGACAACGTGTAGCATAACCGCGTCATGAGTAACTCCTCGTGTGTTGAAGAGGCTAATGATGTCCAAGTCTCTCTCAACATGTTCATGAGCGTCATCGTCCTTGTTTCCTAAGAATGTATCCTCCCTTAGCTCACTCATGAACTGGATCTTGATCTCAAAATTAACATTATTTGCAATAGCGGGTCTAACCATGCCATGTGCCTGGTTCCCTCTAGTCACTGCCAAGTACTGCTTCATGGTGAGTATCTCGATTTCTACTTCACCCATTTTGCTTCTTGAAACTTAAATAAATGAAATTAGTAACTAAAACAATATTTAAAGCTATAATAAGAAAAAATGCGACTATTACAGAAATTCAAATTAAAACTTATTTTAGCTCCCCGGCAGCGGCGCCAAAAACTTGATGCATGTATTATGTGTGCAATTTCCAAGTTGTAAATTTGTAAAACTCGATTACCTAAGGGTCAACAAACACACTAACGGGCAGAGAACCCGATCGTGTGTAGTATATGATTGGTAAATATAAGGTTGTTCCAAGAGCTAAGCGTGTGTTATTAATTTGAATTAAGAAGCAGATTCTGAATTGTTTACTAGAAATGACAGATAATAAATACTAAAAGTAAATTGGAGTTGAATTCAGATGAGAGAGATGTACTAGCTTAGTCATTTCATTATTATTTTGTTTATGAAGTTTCCTAGTGCAATGTCTAATTACTTGTGGATTTAGGTGGTTCTAATATCACTAAGTATGATTGGTAGTCGTGACCTAGCCTATAATTTCTATGATCCCAACCCTGATGGTCACGTTGGTCGGGTATCTAGTTTATAATGATTAATCCCCCAACTATCCTAAAGACATGTCTAAGTGTCGACATTCCCACTACTCGACACTAAACCCTCCTAGAAGGATTTCCCGTGCTCTATAAGTGCCTACTCTAATGCAGACGGTAATAGGTTAATCCTATACACTAAGAACAGATGCCACCCCTATCCTAGTATCTGAATAAACTACTTTTTGACTTGGTCAGTCTACTAAATAGCCAAAGGGATCTACACAAGCATCAACACTACCAAAGCGCGGGGATCAGACAATAAGCATATATGATATCCTAAATAAATGTCAATTAAACAAAGGAAACAGCATAACTACAACAGTAAATTCATAACTAGCCTAGCACTTAGGGTGCTTAGCCACTCATGCTAAAGTAAGAACGAAATTTAATAAACATAACCATTGATTGATCATTAAATGTTCCTATAGACTTTTGATGAATGTATAATACAGTAACATTAAGCTAATTCTCCCTTTGGAATGGCGGTGAAAATAACTGAAAGCGACTTCTTATCGTCGCCCTAATCCTTCTCTCTAGACTCCCGTCTTCAGTTTGTATCGAATGGCAGAGATTGAGCCTGGTATTTATAACATCGTCTCAGCTACGGCATAGCCATAAGTATTGAGCTATGTTGTAGCTCAATAAATGCACTAAATCTCGTGTGATATTCGTTAGCTACGGCGTAGCCATGGTGTTGAGCTACGTCGTAGAGTCTTCAAATGGAAACTTCCACACATAGGCTATAGCGTAGCCCATACGGTCCAGCTACGTCGTACCTAGTCTTGATCCAATTTCCAAGTTAGACATAGTCATGGCTACGGCGTAGCCCCTAGGGGTCAGCTATGCCGTAGTTTTTCCTGGAAAACTTACTTTGTGCATTTTTCACCTTTTACCCTTCTATTTCCGCGCTTTTCCGCTCCAATGCTCATATTTTCCTAAAAATGAATAAACAAGTAAGTAAGTACAAATTTTATGATAAATTTAGGAATCATGAGCATTTTATTAGGGATTTTGATATTAAAAAGTGTGTAATATTTGATGTTATCAACATTGTATTTTTTATAATGGTCCTACCCGGAAATCTTGTGGTCCACACTTATACTTATTTAAATCTATAAACTCACCAACATTATTGTTGACATTTTAAAATTGTATTTCTCAGGTCCGTAATTTTGCATGGCATTTGGTTTGCCACTAAAGTTCATGGTAGAGTCTCCAAGATGAGGTCGCTTTGCATTGGACATTTATTCATGAACTCATATCATTGATTGTATTAAAACTTATTTCTGTTGTTGTTAAACATTGAGACTTGTTTTATTGAAAAACTTATTATTTCAAATGAATCAAAGAGGTATTAATTTTTAAAATGACTCATATAGAGGTCGTTCTTTATATCTTGTGTTCGTGTGCTATGAAGTCATGACCCCCGGTTACCTTTCCGTTATGATATTTTGGGGGTGCGACTTACTAGTATCTAGAGTCAAGGTTATAGAGAACTAGGTTGCATTATTTGGCCTAGACTATAACTATTGCATCATGGTATTTCACCAAAGCGTTCCGCGTGCATACTCATTATGCGTTCACACTTATTTTATGCATACATTTGCACTTGCCTTTATATAAATGATGTTTATATAAATACTAAAATTGTCACATTGGTATGTCTACCTCGCACATCTCTATTTCTTCAGACTTTGACAACAAGAGCACCAGCTCATTTATCTCTTACATCATCCTATCGATCTCGGAGGCTAAGGACGTCGCCTCACCGACTATTGTACTGGACTACGTCCCAGATTCAGACATCGACATTAAGCCGTTCGAGGCTCTAGCTTCACAAGAGCATACATCGGCTTCAGATGTTGACATTGAGCTGCTTGAGGCACCAGCCTCACCAGACTACACACCAGGTTCGGACACTGAGTCTGAGCCATCTGAGAATGACCTAGAGGAGTCCTGAGGGGAGGATCCGTTTGAGGAGGATCCATCGAAGGAGGATGAGCCACTACCGGCTCAGGCTTCACCTGCACTACTTACCCAACCACCACCCATTATACCTACCTCCATTGTCCAGTCTAGACGACTTCCATCAAACCACCCGTATCGACTCTAATCTAACAGGGTACACCTTAATTACACATCGAGGAAGACAATTTATGAACAATTTACTCTTCCACCATCCATCAAGGCGGCTATTGCCGAGGATATTGATGCACCACCTCGTAAGAGGTGCATATCACCTTCACCATTACCACCACTGTAACCACCACCACTACCATCACCATCAGTATCACCATCACCACCACCTAGTATGCTACCACCTCACAAGAGGTTCATAATGACCTCACCATAGCAGGATACTACCGCCAATGCTACGGCCGAGGCTATCACTCCTGCTAGACTTCGCAGGAGGTTAGATGCTCGCCATCAGGAATGGGTTCAACCTAGGCTCCATACTTAGAGAGATGAGAAGGGTTCACCTAGCACCTTTGAGATTAAGGAGAGCTCTATAGCAGCTCACATACTCCTAATTACTAGTGAGCCCATTCAACACACCATACCACTACTCATAGTGAGGATTGTTTGTCACAAGGGGAAGATCTATGAGATAAAGGATCACATGGAGGAGGTCCCACTAGAGAGATTTGAGACTATGCAGCATGAGATAGATGGATCATATACTAGTGTTGAGGCTACTTAGGAGGAGATAGAGACCCTACAGGCTGAGTTATGGGCAGCATGTGAGAGGATCTCAAATTTGGAGTTCCGCTTAGAGGATACTGAGACTCGCTTAGAGGCGAGCAAGGCTAGGGAGATCGAACTTGGGGCATGTGTCAGAGATTTAAAGGATTGTTTTGGACCACATGGCAAGGGATTAGTGTCATTTGTAGCTATATTATTATTGTAGCCTACTAAGCCGAGTAGTACTTAACTAGTAGCATTAATATGACGCTTGTCCTCTTTTATTTTTGTAAAACTATGTATCAAGTATTAATTTTATTATGTTGGTTATGATTATGCTATCTTGTGATGTTGATTTACTTCGCCATGGTTGTTTATATTATATCTCTGCGTGTCATGAATTTATCTTATACAAAATCTTATTGTGTGTTGCTACCTTTTGTGATTTTGAAGAAAATGCCGACAACAAGACAAGGTCTAAATTCTGCTGCTATTGAGCAATTGATAACCCAGCATGTGGCTGATGCAATGACAGCCTATGAGGCTAACCAAAACAGTGATAATGGAGTTAAAATTGAAACGAGTAGAAGTGCTGGAGGTGTGGAGCACGCAGTTCATAGCTGCTCCTACAAGGAGTTCTTGACTTGCAAGCCCTGTAATTTCAATGGAACATAAGGAGCTGTTGGTTTGACCTAATTGTTTGAAAAGATGGAATCAGTATTTCATATGATGCGTCTATTTGGTTAAATTAATTGCTAAGTTTTAAATTTATAAATTCGTTTACCTATGGTCTAGACACACACTAATGGGTAGAGAACCCAATCATGTATTATGTAGGATTGGTAAATCCAAGGTCGTTCCTAAGAGCTAATGGGTGGTCTCAAATCTGAATTTTAAGTGTCACGTATTTTGAAAGCAGATTTGATGATTAAATTGCAAGAGAAATAAATAATGGGAATAGAAATGAGAGTTTTACTAACCAAGGGAGGAAATGAGCTAACCTAGTTATTTTCTTATGAATTAACTCTAAAGTGCACTGTTTGCTAATTCATTCTCCTAAGGGTATCTAGATTCGCTAGGCTCAAAAACGCACCCTCGCCTAACCTATGATTCCTGAGTGGAATGAACCCGCAAAGGGAATTGACCTATTCTCAATTCTTAGTAATTAGGATTTCCAACTAATTTATGAGATATGCTTTAGTGTTTCCCATTAACTATTATGTTGTTCACGCCTAATACTACAACTAGACAGGTTATAGTAATAGCTTACACCTAAAGGGGTGTAAGGGTCTTTGTAGAGAGCACCTCATACTAATAAGTTTCTACCTACTGGCATGGCCTGCACTCCTAACCAGATCCTCATACTAAGGGTCGCCTTATGGGCATAAGTCATACAAGTACAAAGGATTGATCATTCTGTAGTCAATTGTGCATGCTAGGATTTAGATGCTCTCATACTACCTAGTATACACTCAACCTTATTTTAAAACCTAGTAAGGAATACGAGGGTCTACAAGCATACTACACTGATTATCAAAGAGAACAAATCAATAAACGATAAGAATTAAGAAATCATAATAATCATAACAAGGCTAACACAAACGTGTTTAGCCAAACATGTTGTAAATTACAGAAGCATTAATGTATAAAATCATGGGTAACAACACATTAAGCTAGATACAATTTACTTGATGAAAGACTAATAATGATGATGATTGGAACTGAATTCTCCCTTGAAAAGTGGTGGATGGTTGCTGGAAAACGCCTTGGTATGGTCCCCTGGTCATCCCCTGGGATGAGAGGAAGAAGGATGCTGAATTGTAAAGAATTCGGCCTTTATTTATAAGTTTCGAATAAGCTACGGCGTAGTTGTAAGTGCAGAACTACGCCGTAGTTAATGTAGCTACATCGTAGCTGCCCCGGTGGAGCTACGTCGTAGTTTGCTAAATTGTTATTTTTTACTTGCGATCCAGGCTTAGTCCAAAACACGAAGTTATAGATATCTCTTTCCTCTTTCCATGGCCACTTGAATCAGCTCAAAAGGAGTTTATATGAAGCTATGGTCAAAATACTAAAGCACATTTCTCAAGATATCTTGGGAACATTTCTTTAACTTTCGGCTTTGTTTCTCCACTCGATTCTTTCACAAGAAAATGGACTCCAAATCATAAGTAAATTACACCATAAGTATTTCATCATTAGAAGCATCTATTATTCTTGTCTTTTCTTTCCAATGCCTTGATTTACCTGAATATGTTAATACGAATGGATTAAGTACCAAATTTATATTAAGACTATATAAAACAAGGCAATAAACACGGGAATTTGATATAGAAAGTATGTGAAAACCGATAATTTTACAGATTAATAATTTACTATTAACTTGAACTATTTTTACTTTACGTAGTCAATTTGACCTAAAACCGGGAAGTTTTCCTGCGTACTCTGAAAAACGTCTTCGAATGCGCATCGACTTTAGACTAAGCATAGTCTACCCATAACATGTGTGTTATGGACATTACAAAAATGTACATAGGTATTGTACATTTGCATTTCATGTTTTTACGTAAACGTGTACATTTTGCATTTTAGCATTTCATGCATGCATGTAATCTCATAAATTCACCACCTTTGCATGTTATCTCAAAATATTATCAAGTATACACTCCTCAGTCAAAAATTCAAATTTTCACCCCCCCCCCTCCTAACCCCTTAAAACTCACGGCAAGAAACAAATAAAAAGGAAGGCTTCATTTTTGAGTTTTGGCTAGCACATGCATGTGTAAGTATGGAAAATGACCCTCTTCATGTGTCACTTTCACCCTTGGTTCTTGCAATTGACTATTCCTCTTAACCATGTGACCAACTTAAGCCATGGTTCCATATTCTTTCATTCCTAGCTCGTAAAATTTGCATCCCTTCCCCCTCTTGGTCCTTTAAGCCACGACACACACAGAAACCTACTAGGGTTGGTCTTGACTGGTCAACACTAACAAACCATAACCTAAATACTTTCCTATATAAACATCTCATTTTACATTCTAAGGTTTCATTCATTCAACACACAAGAAAACTTATCCATCTCTCTCCATCCTCTTGTCTTGCTCACGGCACACCTCACCCACCTAGGGTTTCCATTTTTAAATTTTTGCAAGAACTTACAAGTTATTCAAGGTTAAAAGGGTTAAGATCTAATGTAGATCTAAAGGTTCAAGGGTTTTTGTTCAATATCTAAGCTAGGGTTTTGATTATTTTGGGTTTCCTTGCAAGATTTTGTACTCATCTCATAGATCTAGGGTTCTAATCACACATCTACTCTTTTGTAAGCATTTCACCTTCTTATCTTCATTTATTCTTACATATTTCATTTAGATTTATGCATCATCTTTCAAAATATCACCTCTATGTTTGTGTGAAATGATTTTTAAAGAGAAACTAGCAAGATTTAATGTGTGTACTATTTTTAGTTATGTTCTTGTTATGTTCTTGAACTTATTTTAGTTATTATTGAATTTCTAGGTTAGATTAGTGGTTATATATATTGTTAGAATTTATTTTGTGTTCTTGAATCAAATTGGTGGAAGGGATAGGTAGATTTCATGTTGTTTTATTGTTGGTAACATTGGTGGAAGGGATTAGGCTAGAAATAGTGTTGATGATGTTTGCGGATGAATTTAAGTGGTAGTTTTGGTATTACAACCTTGCTGTCCGAAATGTTTTAGGGGTATAGCGGACTGTTGATCTCACTTTGGATAGCCGAAAGTTTAGAAATATAAAAGTAGACTTAAATACGAACGCGTGGATATAAATTTCATTAAAATCCGAATTAAAACGAGTGAGTTATGGCCAAATGAAAATCGGCGAAACATTTTCCAGAAAAACTGCACATGTAAATATATACTAATCTGATCAGAAACTTTAATGGTGGTTTTGCGGCCTTTATAGTCCGAAATACAAATTTTTTCACAATGAACATTTTGTAGAGCTCGTCGAGGGATTAAGGAAAAAGTCTGGAATCATGTCAAACGGATAAATAATGAAGAAGTTATAGCTTTTTAAAAATTCAGCAAACACTTGGCTTTAAAATATGTAAAAGTTAAAATTTATATTAAGTGTCAAATGCACTATTTTAGTTCGCATCTTAAATGTTTTATGTTTCGGATCATGTAAAAATGGTAACTATACTTTTGGGAGGTCACTTAGCATATTCTTAGACGAGATTTAAATTAAGCGGAAATATTTAGAAAACGGATAACTTTCGGGATTTCTAAAGTTGGACTAAAATAGGAACTTTTGTTATAACGTCAAAACTTAATAAAAACTATATAACTTTTACGAGATCACGTTTTAACTTATATAACTTAAACACAAACATGTTCGGGTGATAAAAACTTTATAAAAATTGCATATGCATCATTTCATTATTATTTGCTTGCACCTAAAGCGCGTAATTATTTAGGTCGCATTTAGGAAACTTTGCTCGTTCTACACTTGTTGAATTTTCACGAATCATCTCATTGCTTAAGGTGAGTTTCATAGCCTCACTTTTACTCGTTTTTACGAACACTTTACGAATCTCGGGGGTGAGATACATTGCTTGTTTTAATTTTGGACGCAAGTACTTTACTTTACTTTTAAATGTTTACGGATTAGCCTAAGTACCGATATCTCACTATGCCCATTATCATGAACCGTTAATTATTGTTGTAAGCGCGAGTGTTATAAATAGATCTATTGGGATTAACATCCCCGTTCGGGTTAGTTAAGCAATTACTTTACCAATAGTACTTGTCAAACGGACGTATACCATGTCGGACTTTAGGTGGTCTAGGGATGGACACCTACACGGGCACTTTACTTCACATTAAATTGTTTACATGTGAATGTTTAGCTTCAGTGTCATGAGCTTAGCGCGATCGTAAATACTTTTTTATGATATTGTATGTGTTACAATAGTAATGAACTTTTAAATCTTGCGGTCCACACTTAATGTTTTACTTAAACCTGTGAACTCACCAACATTATTGTTGACATTTAAGTATGTATTCTCAAGTGCTTAACTCGTAAGGATACTTTGAAGTGCA
Source organism: Tanacetum coccineum (assembly GCA_026074375.1). Lineage (NCBI taxonomy): Eukaryota > Viridiplantae > Streptophyta > Magnoliopsida > Asterales > Asteraceae > Tanacetum > Tanacetum coccineum. Next base: position 24,911 of record BQNB010012086.1, read on the forward strand.
TTGGAGTCAAGCATGCATCATGGAAATTTCTATCTTAATACTCGTTGTTGTTTGAAACTTATCTTTTACTTTCGTTTTAAACTTTGAATTTAATTTATGTATTAATGCAACGATGTATTACTTTTAAAACGTCCATTTAGTGGTCGTTCTCTTGTATCTTGCTTTGATGTTATGAAGTCACCTCCCTCGGTTACCTATTCCGCTGCAACATATTTTGGGGGTGTGACAGATTGGTATCAAGAGCCCTAGGTTATAGATAACTAGGATGAATATTAGGCCTAGACTATAACCGCTACATTAACATTGCATCATAACATCATAAACACTTTGCATGCATAACCACTACATGATTAAGGTATACAGATCATTTTAGACCATATATGCGCGTTTACTTTTGCCTATACTTGAATTTACTTTTGCCTTGCACATATTTTACAACTGCTTTATATAAAATATATTTATATAAAACATTTGGTTGTCACATCACTATGTCTTTCTCTACTATCTTCATTTCATCGGACACCACCGACGAAAGCATTGGATCGTCGGCTTCACTTGTGATTTTATCAGATACCGAGATAGAGGTTGTTACTATACATGTTGTTTTGCCCGAGGTTTCTTTGGAGGCGGAGGCGGCTGTGGTCGCTTCGCTTGTTGCTGTACTTTACCTTGTCCTTCAGTCTGACACAAAGTCTTAGCCCTTTGAGGCAGAGTCAGAGGAGTTGTCTAAAGATGACGCACCTGAGGCAGCTGAGCCTCTACCTGCTCAGGTTGTGTTTGCACCACCAGTTAAGATTACCCCTACCCTACCTACTGAGCTTGCACCTATTCCACCTGTCATTCCCCATGGCACTTGAGTTACCACAAGGAAGACAGTCCGTCCCCAGCCCACTTTGGCACATGCATTCCTAGCAGCTATCGCTCGGTGGAACGCTGCACCATTATCATCAGTGTATCCATCATTTTCATTAGAGTTGTCACCATCATCATCAGAGCTGTCACTATCATCATCATCAGAGGTGTCACTATCATCATCATCTGAGACATCATCATCATCATCTGAGACATCATCATCATCATCTGGTACTTCACACACACCATCTGGATCACTACCTCATAGGAGGCATCAGGTGTCATCTTACTCGACACCATCATCATCTGTCGGGACATCTCATAAGAGATGTAGGTCCCCTACCACCTCACTACCAACAGCAGCATCAGCACTAGAAGTTTTATTATCTGTACCTGCTAACCGCCTACCACCTCATAGGAGGTTTAGAGGTTCACCAGCTATATCATTTTAGGATGCCACAGTTGAGACTATAGCAGAGCCTGTTATTCCACCTATTCACCCCGAGCACACAGTAGAGGACAGGTTAGATGAGTAGAGTGAGATGATTAGAGAGATGTACAAGCATTGTTTGGATATGCCCCTTTCTAGGCTGGAGGAGACAGAGCAGGAGTTGCAGACTCAGAGGGCCAGAGTTGCATCATCATCAGAGAGGGAGATCACATCTTTGTGCGCTAGAGTTAGGGCGGTAGAGAGCTCCTGAGTTTCGTTGGGGATTGCTAGGGCTGGACATGCAGAGTCCATCATCAGGTAATGAAGAAACACAAAGCAATTTGAAACATGAGTCAAATATGCCTAGCGATCGTCGCCCGAGAGCGTCATTAGAGATTGAGGCATATCTGCGCATGTAAATGGATATCTCTAGTATTACATGTAGTATCTTTTGTATTATGACTTATTTAATCGACTAGTGTTCGATTATTAGTAGTTAATATGAAACTTTTACTCTTTTGTATGAGTGATGTACCAAGTATTAACCAATGACGAATAGTTATGATAGTATTATGTGTGATGTTGATTTATCTATTGCCATGATTGCTTCTTTTATATTCTCTGCGTATCATGATCTTATTATTTATTTAGTTCTTTGCGTGTCGTGTTCTTACTATTCATTGTGTCTATGGCATGTCGTGGTTATTTATAGTATGAAATCTCATCATGTGTTATATTCTTGTGATTTAGAAGAACAATGTCGACTACCCGATCAGGAATGACCTCTGATGCCATCAACCAACTAATAGCCCAACGTGTGGCTGAGGAATTGACGGCTCATGAGGCAAATCGGAACAATGGAAACGGGAATAGAAACAGAGGTGGAAACCGCAATGAAGCAAATGGCAATGCTGAAGGAGTCGTGCAAGCTACCCGTGGTTGCACCTACAAAGCGTTAATTAACTGCCAACATCACAAGTTTAGTAGGACTGAAGGAGTTGTGTGCTTGGCAAGGTGGTTTGAAAAGATGGAGTCGGTATTCCACATTAGCAATTGTGCCACCAACTGCCAGGTGAAGTTTGCTAAATGCACCTTAATTGATGGTGCATTGACATGGTGAAATTCTTATGTGAAGACTGTGCGAATTGATGCTGCATATGAGATGCCGTGAAAAGAGCTCATGAAGATAATGACTAAGGTGTACTATCCAAGGAACGAGATCCAGAAGATGGAGAATGAGCTGTGGAACCTAACTGTGAAGGGTAATGATGTTGTTGGTTATACTCGACGTTTTAAGGAATTGGCATTGCTATGTCTAAAAATGGTTCATGATGAGGAAGAGAAGATTGAGAGGTACATATGGGGTCTCCCATATAACATTCAAGGTAATGTGACTTCAGTCCGAACCAACAAGACTTTACGATGCAATCCGATTGGCTAACAGTTTAATGGACCTGAAGGTACGAGCTATTGTTGCAAGACAAGCTAAGAACAAGAGAAGGTGGGAGAACAACCCAAGGGACAACCATGTGCAAAAACCACTACACAAGAGACAAAATGTGGCAAGAGCCTACACTACTAGAGCTAATAAGAGAGGTGGGTATGCTGGGAAAGCACCTTAGTGCAACAAGTGCAAGTTACACCACACTGGGTCATGCACTGTGGTAACTGTAAGAGGGTTGGTCACCTGAGCAGGGATTGTAGGACCTCCATTCCTGCAACCATTGAAAGAGCCACCATTTCCAATCAGAAAGCTACAGTTACATGCTACGAGTGTGGGAAACAAGAACATTACCGATGTGAGTGCTCAAAGTTTAAGAACCAAAACCATGGGAATCCAACTAGAAATGGTGAAGCTCGGGGAAGAGCGTTTGATTTGGGAGGAGGAGAAGCCAACCAAGACTCCAATGTCGTTACGGGTACATTTCTCCTTAATAATTGTTATGCTACCGTCTTATTTGATTCTGGTGCCGATAGAAGTTTCGTGTCGACCACTTTTAGCTCCTTAATTAATATCATCCCAACTGTATAAGACATTAAATACGCCGTTGAATTAGCTGACCGAAAGATAATAAGAGCCGATACTATAATTCGTGGTTATACGTAAAATTTGCTAAACCACCAGTTCAACGTCGACTTAATGCCCGTATAACTTGGTAGTTTTGACGTGATCATCAGTATGGATTAGTTGTCGAAGTACCACGCCTTGATCTTTTATGATGAGAATCTTGTTCGTATCCCCTACAGTAATGAAATCTTAATGATTCAATGTGATAGAAGCGATGGTGGAAGTAATTCTAGATTGAATATCATCTCGTGCACCAAGACTCAGAAGTTTATACAAAAAGGGTGCCATGTCTTTCTGGCGCAAATTACTGAAAAGAAGGCGGAAGAAAAGTCGGAGGAGAAGCGACTTGAGGACGTACCGATAGTGCGGGTTTTCCGGAAGTCTTTCCCGAAGACTTTCCAGGACTTCTACCAACCCGACAAGTTGAATTTCAAATCGACTTAGTGTCGGGTGCTGCACCAGTGGCGCAATCGCCTTATAGACTAGCTCCGTTGGAAATGCAAGAGTTGTCGAACCAATTGCAAGAACTTTTTGACAAAGGATTTATAAGACCAAGTTCCTCACCTTGGGGAGCTCCGGTTTTGTTTGTCAAAAAGAAAGATGGATCTTTCAGGATGTGCATTGACTATCGCGAATTGAACAAGTTGACCGTGAAGAACCATTACCCGCTTCCAAGAATTGATGATTTGTTTGATCAACTACAAAGATCTAGTGTTTACTCGAAGATTGACCTGAGGTCTAGTTATCACAACTTAGAGTTCGAGAGGAGGATATTTCAAAGATGGTGTTTAGGACTTGTTTTGGTCATTGAGAGTTCCAAGTAATACCTTTTTGATTGACCAACGTACTGGTGGTATTCATGGATTTGATTAATCGGGTGCGCAAACCGTATTTGGACAAGTTTGTGATAGTATTCATAGATGACATCCTAATATACTCATGTAACAAAAAAGAGCATGAAGAGCACTTAAAGCAAATCTTGGAATTACTTAAGAAAGAGGAGTTGTGCGCCAAATTCCCAAAGTGTAAATTTTGGCTTCTGAAAGTGCAATTTCTCGGGCACGTGATTGATTGTGAAGGTATTCACGTTGATCACGCCAAGATTGAATCAATCAAGGATTGGGCATCACCTAAAACTCCAATAGAAATTCGTCAATTTCTAGGTCTTGCCAAATATCACCAGATATTCATCCAAGGTTTCTTGAAAATCGCTAAATCTATGACCAAGCTGATTCAAAAAATGTGAAGTTTAAATGGGGAGAAAAGAGAAGAAGAAGCATTTCAACTATTGAAACAGAAACTCTGTAGTGCACCGATCCTGTCCTTACCCGAAGGAATCAAAAACATTGTGGTTTACTACGATGCCTCGCATAAAGGATTGGGTGCGGTGTTAATGCAGAAGGAGAAAGTTATAACTTATGCTTCTCGACAACTTAAAGTTCATCAAAAGAATTACACAACTCATGATTTAGAGTTAGGGGCAGTAGTGTTCGCTCTAAAGATTTAGAAACACTATTTGTATGGCACGAAGTGTACCATGTTCACTGATCATAAAAGCTTACAACACATTCTTGATCAAAAAGAGTTGCACATGAGACAATGTCGATGGTTGGAATTACTCAATGATTATGATTGTGAGATTTGTTATCACCCTGGAAAGGTGAATGTTGTGGCAGATGCTTTAAGCCGAAAGGAACGGGTAAATCCACTACGAGTTCGAGCCTTAGTGATGACGATTGATTTAAATCTTCCATCCTAAATTTTGAATGCGCAAGCTGAAGCAATGAAAGAGGAGAACGTTTCGGAAGAAAACCTTCGTGAGATGAAGGGATTTGATTATGCATGAATCGCATAAGTCTAAGTATTCTATCCATCCTGGATCTAACAAGATGTACCATGACTTGAAGAAATTGTACTGGTGGCCCAACATGAAGGCATACATCGCCACCTATGTCAGCAAGTGTTTGATGTATGCAAAGTAAAAGTTGAATACCTAGAGCCATCCGGTTTACTGGTACAACCTAAAATACCTCAATGGAAGTGGGAGAATATTACAATGGACTTTGTTACCAAACTACCAAAGACATCAAGAGGTTATGACACGATTTAGGTAATCGTTGATCGTCTTACAAAGTCTGCATAATTTCTACCAATGAAGGAGACGAATTCATTGGAGAGACTAACGAGAACTTACCTGATAGGATAGTCTCCAAAGGCGATGGAGGTACCAGTCCTTCGAATCATCTTCAGACAGAGATAGAGCTTTACAATCTCATTTCTTGCAGTCACTTCAAAAAGATTTGGGTACACGTCTGGATATGAGCACTACTTATCATTCGCAGACAGACGGTGAGAGTGAAAGGACTATCCAAGCGCTAGAAGATATGCTACGTGCTTGCGTGATAGATTTTGGCAAGGTTTGGGATAGATATTTACTCTTAGTGTAATTTTCGTACAACAGCAATTACCATACCAGCATTAAGGTTGCACCGTTCGAGGCACATTAACGGTAAGAAGATTGATCACCTGTTTCGTGGAACCAGAGGTAGGAGAATAGCCAACTCACTGCTCCAGAGATTATTCTTGAAACGACGGAGAAACTCATACCAATCAAGAACTAAATCAAGCCCTCGTGATCGCCAAAAGGAGTTACCTGATGTGAGGCAGTAAACCTTTAGAATTTTCAAGTCCGAGATAAAGTCAATGTTGATTGGTGTCATCCTTGGAAAGGAGTGGAAACCGTTTTGGCAATAGAGAAAGCCTGAAACCGAGATTAAAAGGCCTTTCAAATTGTAAGCTAAAGTAGGACATGTAGCCTACCGACTTGATACTCCCACAACAACAAAGTAAGTTTCATAGCACATTGCCATGTGTCGAACATGAAAAGAAGTGGTTTGCCTGACAAAACACTTGTTGTCATTTTAGAAGAAATTCCAAATCAAAGACAAACTCAAATTCATCAAGAACTGGTAGAGATTATGGACTCGAGAAGTCAAAAAAATTAAAGCAAAGTCGTAATCTAGATCGGACAAGGTGCTATGGAATTCTAGAAGAGGGAGGTAATGAGAATTCAGGCATGGGACGAGAATAACCATGTTTGAAAGAAATATCCGCACTTTTAATCTCTGACAAAATGGGAGACCGGGGCGCAATACCATACAGATACCACCATTAAGCCTTAGGGACGAAGCTCTCAAAACGGGAAAGATGTGACAACCGGCACTTTATAGGTTAAAGATCATTTACTATTAACTTTGCACTATATTTTACTTTACGTAATTTACCGTAGTCAATTTGAAACTAAAACAGGGAAGTTATCCCGCGTACACTGAAAAACTTCTGATGCACACCGAATTTAGACTAAGGTTAGCCCACCCATAACATGTATGTTATGGACATTACGAAAATGTACATAGGTTGTGTACATTTGCATTTTATGTTTTTACGTAAACGCGTACGTTTTGCATTTTAGCATTTCATGCATGCATGTAACCTCATAAATTCACCACCTTTGCATGTTATCTCAAAATACTATCAAGTATACTCTCTTTAGTCAAAAATTCAAATTTTCACCCCTTCCTAACCCCTTAAAACTCATGGCAAGAAACAAATAAAAAGGAAGGCTTCATTTTTGAATTTTGGCTAGCACATGCATGTGTAAGTATGGAAAATGACCCTCTTCATGTGTCACTTTCACCTTTGGTTCTTGTAATTGACTAGTCCTCTTAACTATGTGACCAACTTAAGCCATGCTTCCATATTCTTTCATTTCTAGCTCACAAAATTTGCATCCCTTCCCCCCTCTTAATCCTTTAAGCCACGATACACACACATAAACCAACTAGGGTTAGTCTTGACTAGCAACACGAAAAAACCATAACCTAAATACTTTCCTATATAAACATCTCATTTTACATTCTAAGGTTTCATTCATTCAACACACAAGAAAACTTATCCATCTTTCTCCCTCTTATTCTCTTGTTTAAGGCACACCTCAGCCACCTAGGGTTTCCATTTTTAAATTTGCAAGTACTTACAAGTTATTCAAGGTTAAAAGGGTTAAGATCTAAGGTAGATCTAAAGGTTTAAGGGTTTTTGTTCAAGATCTAAGCTATGGTTTTGATTATTTTGGGTTTACTTGCAAGATTTTGTACTCATCTCATAGATCTAGGGTTCTTATCACAATTCTACTCTTTTGTAAGAATTTCACTGTCTTATCTTCATTCATTCTTACATATTTCATTAAGATTTATGCATCATCTTTCAAAATATCACCTCTATGTATTTGTGAAATGATTTTTAAAGAGAAACTAGCAAGATTTAATGTGTGTACTATTTTTTTTTTTTTTTTTTTTTAGTATGTATTTGAACTTTATTTTAGTTATTAATTGAATTTTCTAGGTTAGATTAGTGGTTATAATATATGTGTTAAGAATTTAATTTTGTGTTCTTGAATCAAATTGGGTTGAAGGGGTAGGTAGATTTTGTTATGTTGTATAGTTGGTAACTTTGATGGAAGGGTTTAGAGCTAGAAATGTTGTAGATGATGTTTGCTGATGGTAAATTTAAGTGGTATAGTTTTGGTATTACAACCTTGTTTGTCTTAAATGTTTAGGGGTATAACGGACTGTTAATCTCACTTTGGATAGCCGACAGATTAAAAATATAAAAGTTGACTTAAATACGAACGCCTGGATATAAATTTCATTAAAATCCGACTTAAAACAAGTGAGTTATGGCCAAATGAAAATCCGCGAAACATTTTCTAGAAAAACTGCACATGTAAATATATACTAATCTGATCAGAAACTTTAATGGTGTTTTTGAGGCCTTTCGAGTCCGAAATACAAACTTTTGCACAATGAAAATTTTGTAGAGCTCGTCAAGGGCTTAAGGAAAAAATTTGGAATCGCGTTAAACGGATAAATAATGAACAAGTTATAGCCTTTTAAAAATTCAGCAAACACTTGGCTTTAAAATATGTAAAAGCTGAAATTTATATTAAGTGTCAAACGCACTATTTTAGTTTGCATCTTAAACGTTTTATGTTTCGGATCATGTAAAAATGGTAACTAGAATTTTGGGAGGTCATTTAGCATATACTTAGATGAGATTTAAATTAAGCGAAAATAAAAAACGGATAACTTTAGGGATTTCTAGAGTTCGACTAAAGTAGGAACTTTTGTTATAACGTCGAAACTTAATAAAAAATATATAACTTTTACGAGATCTTGTTTTGACTTATATAACTTAAACACAAACATGTTCGGGTGACATAAACTTTATAAAAATTGCATATGTATCATTTTACTCTTATTTGCTTGCCCCTAAAGCGCAAAATTATTTGGGTCGCATTTAGGACACTTTGCTTGTTCTACGCTTGTTGAATTTTCATGAATCATCTCATCGCTTAAGGTGAGTTTCATAGCCTCACTTTTACTCGTTTTTAAGAACACTTTACAAATCTCGGGGTGAGATACATTGCTTGTTTTAATTTTGGACGCAAGTACTTTGCTTTACTTTTAAATGTTTACGGCTTAGCCTAAGTACCGATATCCCACTTGTCCATTATCATGAACCATTAATTACTGTTGTAAGCGCGAGTGTTATAAATAGATCTATTAAATTAACATCTCCGTTCGGGTAAGTTAAGTGCTTACTTGACCGACTATATTGGTCAAACGAACGTATACCTTGTCGGACTTTAGGTGGTCTAGGGATGGACACCTACACGGGCACTTTACTTTGCATTAAATTGTTAACATGTCAATGTTTAGCTTCGATGTCATAAGCTTAGCGGAATCGTAAATACTCTTTTTGTGATATTGTATGTGTTACAATAGTCATGCACTTTTAAATCTTAAGGTCCACACTTAATGCTTTACTTAAACCTATGAACTCGCCAACATTATTGTTGACATTTTAAGCATGTATTCTCGGGTGCTTAACTCGTAAGGATACTTTGAAGTGCATTGGAGTCAAGCATGCATCATGGCTTTCTTTCATGGAAATTTCTATCTTAATACTCGTTGTTGTTTGAAACTTATCTTTTACTTCCGTTTTAAACTTTGAATATTTTTAATTTATGTAAAACTTATTTCTTTTAAATTAACGCAACGATGTATTACTTTTAAAACATCAATTTAGTGGTCACTCTCTTGTATCTTGCTTTGATATTATGAAGTCATCGCCCTTGGTTACCTATTTCGCTGCGACATATTTTAAGGGTGTGACAAAGTATTAAACATTTGATGTTATCACCATATATGCAATTGTGCTGAGAATTGCCAGGTGAAGTATGCCACGTGCACCTTGGTGAACGGTGCCCTAACTTGGTTGAATGCTTATGTGCAAGCAGTTGGACTGGATGCTACTTACAAAACAACATGGAAGGAATTAAACAAAGAGTAAATTGCATTTTTGGTCCTTGTGGTTTGGCCAAATTACAGGTTCAGTCCCAATCTTTTCAAAAGTACAACGGTAGTCCCTATTTTGAAGTTTCAGCTACATGTTTGGTCACTGACCAAAAGTTAAATGACTAAAATATCGTTGTCCTTTTCTTTTTCTATTTTCTACCAAGTTTTCTTTTTTTCTTTTAATATTAACAAATAAAAAAACTACTACCATATATTTATAAAAAAACAAAAATACAAATACATAAAAAATATTTTTTCATCAAGATCTTTCATCATTCACCACCACTATCATCCCACCACTCGTTTTTTATTTCACACACACCACCACAATCTTTAATAAAATCTTGGTCGACACGTTATGTAAACCAACACATTCAAATACCGGCATCTTAAACTTTTTCGGCCACCATGATTTAACAATACTAAAAACCTATAAATGCATTTCATAAATCTACCACCACCACCTGTTACCCATTAATTTGTAGATCCTAGAATACCCACCATCGATTTGTCACAGACTTGAAAAACATGTCGCCAAAAAAACAGCCTTAGCCCTGCTTAGATCTGAAAAACGCGTCGCCGCCGTCGGATCTATTTCGTCGGATCTGTTTGTCTCTATAAACAACCGTTGGATTTGTTTGTCTCCATAAAAAACGTCTTCACATGGTTGTCCCTCACAGTCGCCGGATAGGTTTCGTCGTGGCGATGGTGGCGAAGTCGGATCCATCGTGGTAGGTGACCACCAAATCTTTCAACCTTGTTTTGGGTGACCATCAAATATTTTCAACCTTGATTTGGTATTTTTTTTTTTTTGAGATGATGGATGGTGGTCGTGGTTAGAGGTGGTGGTTAGTGGTGGTGATAGAATGATAGATCTTGAAGTATAAAAAAATTTGTGTTTAATGTTTGTGTGTGTTTTTTGCATCCTCATATTTGTGTTTTGTTGATGATAAAAGAAAAAAGAAAACTAAAGAGTTTTAGTCATTTAATTAAAAATATATATTTATGGAAAAGAAGACAAAGGGTATTTTAGTTATTTAACTTTTGGTCAGGGCTCAAACATGAAACCAAAACTTTAAAATAGGGACCATCGTTGCACTTTTGAAAGGATTGGACCGAACCCGTAATTTGGCCAAACCTCAAGGACCAAAAATGCAATTTACTCTTAAACAAATGATGATTGATAAGTATTGTCCAAGAAATAAAGTGCAGAAGATAGAGACTGAACTTTGGAATTTGTCGGTTAAGAGGGCTGACATTGATGGCTACACCAAGCGTTTTTAGGAACTGGCCTTACTTTGTCCCACCATGGTTACACCCGAGTACAAAAACATTGAGAGGTATATATGGGGTCTCACGGATGAAATTCAAGGGAATGTTACCTCATCTAAGACAATAAGGAACCAGGTTGTCATTCGTATGACTCATGACCTAATGGATCAGATCGTGTGATCTAGGGCTACGAAGGGTGGAGAAAACAAGAGAAAGTAGGAAGACAACTAAAGAAACAACTCTAGGCAACAGAACAAGAGACAAGAAGTCGTAAGGGCTACAATGTTGGTCCAAATGATAGGAATAGGTACGCTAGAAAAACACCTTTCTACAACAGGTTTAAGCTACGCCACACTAGATCATGCACTATGGAATGCAGTAACTACAAGAGGATTGGTCATAAAACTAGAGACTTTAAAACCCCCACTCCTGTAACAATTCAGAGGCCCCAAGTGACCAGTCAAAGAACTTCAATAACATGTTTTGAATGTGGTGTGCAAGGACATTACAGGAGTAAATGTCCGAAGTTGAAAAATCATAACCGTGGTAATCAGAATAGAAGTGGAGGAGCTCGTGGGAGAGCATTTATACTTGTTGAAGGATAAGCCATTCAGGACCCTAATGTTGTTACGGGTACGTTTCTTATTAATAATCGTTATGCTTCTGTCTTATTTGATACGGGTGTCGATAGAAGTTTTATGTCAACTACATTTAGTTCTTTAATTGATATCACTCTAACTGCTCTAGATGTTAAATCCACTATTGAGTTAGCAGATGGAAAACTAATAGGAACTGACACCATAATTCAAGGATGTACCTTAAAACTTAGAAGTTTTGACGTTATCATTGGTATGGATTGGTTGTCAAAGTATCACGCAGTGATTATTTGTGACGAAAAGCTCATTCGTATTCCCTTCAGTAATGAAACCCTAACAATTCAAGGTAATAGAGGCAAATCTAGGTTGAACATCATATCTTGCATCAAAACTTAGAAATATATACAGAAAGGGTGCCATGTTTTTCTTGCACACATAAAAGAGAAGAAATCTGAAGAAACATCGAAGGAGAAGCGACTTAAAGACGTTCCTATTGTTCGGGACTTTTTGAAAGTCTTTCCCGAGGACTTGTTTGGACTCCCACCAACTAGACAAGTCAAATTCCAAATTGGCTTGGTGCCTGGAGCGGCACCAGTGGCACGAGCACCATATAGATTAGCCCCTTCAGATTTGCAAGAGTTGTCTAGTCAAATGCAAAAACTCACGGACAAAGGGTTTATCATAACAATTTCCTCACCATGGGGAGATCCAGTTCTGTTTGTTAAGAAGAAGGATACATCCTTCAGAATGTGCATTGACTACCGTGAATTGAACAAGCTAACTGTGAAAAACTAGTATCCAGTACCAAGGATTTACGATCTCTTCGATCAGTTACAAGGCTCCAGTGTCTACTCCAAGATCGATCTACGATCAGGTTGCCATCAACTCATGGTCAGAGATAAAGATATCCTGAAGATGGCATTTAGGACTCGTTATGGTCATTACGAGTTCCAAGTGATGCCATTTGGGCTGACCAATGCACCGGCGATATTCATGGATCTAATGAATCGGGTGTGTAAACCATACTTGGATAAGTTTGTGATTGTGTTCATATATGACATCCTAATCTGTTCTTGAAACAAAGAAGAGCATGAGGAGCACCTGAAGCTGATCTTGGAATTGCTTAAGAAGGAGGAGTTGTACGCCAAGTTCTCAAAGTGTGAATTTTAGATCCCAAAAGTACAATTTCCTGAACATGTAATTGATAGCCAAGGTATACATGTTGATCCCGCCAAGATCGAGGCTATCAAGGATTGGGAAACACCTACCACTCCAACAAAAATAAGCCAATTTGTAGGTTTTCCCAGTTATTACCTAAGATTCATTAAAGGTTTCTTAAAGATCGCCAATCCTCTGACCAAACTAACTCAGAAAAATGTGAAGTTCAATTGGGAAGAAAAAGAAGAGTCAGCATTCCAACTATTGAAGCAGAAACTTTGTAGTGCACCAATTTTGGCATTACCGAAAGGAACTAAAAATTTTGTGGTTTATTATGATGCTTCGCATAAAGGACTAGGTGATGTACTGATGCAAAAGGATAAATTTATAGCTTACACCTCTCGACCACTCAAAACTCATGAAAAGAATTACACCACTCACGATTTGGAGTTAGGAGCAGTATCGTTTGCTCTCAAAATCTAGAGACACTGCTTATATGGTATGAGGTGTACCGTATTTACTGATCGCAAGAGTCTACAGCACATACTTGACCAAAAGGAGCTAAACACGAGGGAGCGTCGATGGATTGAGCTACTCAGTGATTATGGTTGTGAAATCCGTTATCACCGTGGAAAGGCGAACATTGTAGCAGATGCCTTAAGCCGAAAAGAACAGATGAAACCGTTATGAGTTTGAGCCTTAGTCATGACAATAGACTTAAACCTTCTATCACATATTCTGGATGCCCAAGTTGAAGCAGATAAGGAAAAAAATGTTAAGAATGAAAATCTTCGTGGTATGGACAAGGAGTTCAAAACTCGTCCAAATGGAACTTGTTGTTTCATGAACAAGAGTTGGTTACCACATTTTGGTGGATTAAGGGATTTAATCATGCACGAGTCGCATAAATCTAAATATTCCATCCATCCTGGATCAGATAAGATATACCATGACCTTAAAAATCTATACTGGTGACCTAACATGAAAGCAGATATTGCCATCTATGTCAGCAAATGCTTAACGTGTTCAAAAGTAAAAGCTGAATACCAAAAACCATCTGGTTTGTCGATACGGCTTGAGATACCCCAATAGAAATGGGAAAGAATAACAATGGACTTCATCACCAAGCTACCAAATACGTCAAGCAGTTACGACACTATTTGGGTGATCGTTGATCGTCTCACTAAGTCCGCACATTTCCTACCATTAAAGAAAACTAACAAAATAGATAGACTAAAGAGGTTATACTTGAAAGAAGTAGTCTCAAGGCATGAAGTGACAATGTCGATTATCTCAGACCAAGATAGGCGATTCACATCTAGTTTATGGCAGTCGCTCTAAAGAGCTTTGGGAACTCATCTTGACATGAGCACTTCATATCATTCGCAGACGGATAGGCAAAGTGAAAGAACCATTCAAACATTAGAATACATGTTAGGCGCCTGCGTGATTGATTTTGATAATGGTTGGGATAACTATTTACCCTTGGTTGAATTCTCCTACAATAATAGCGACCACACCAGCATTAAGGCTGCACCATTTGAGGCACTTTACGGTCGAAAGTGTTAATCACCTGTCTGCTGGACTAAGGTTAGTGATAGTCAACTCATTGGTCCAGAGATTATTCATGAAACTACCGAGAAGATCATTCAAATTCGGAACAGATTTCAATCCGCTCGTGATCGCCAGAAGAGTTACGCTGATGTGAGGCGTCAACCTCTAGAATTTGTAGTTGGAGATAAGGTTATGTTGAAAGTCTCGTCATGAAAAGGCTTGATACGTTTTGGCAAATAAGGAAAGTTGAACCCGAGGTACATCGGACCATTTAAGGTTTTAGCTAGAGTTAGCCATGTAGCTTACCGACACGAGCTTCCATAAGAACTAAGCGGTGTTCACAACATGTTCCATGTATCTAACCTGAAGAAGTGCTTATCAGATGAATCACTTGTCACTCCATTAGAGGAAATCCAAATTGATAATAAACTTCATTTCATCGAGGAGATCCAAAGCAAATACCCTTACATTTTCCCAGAAACCACATCACCGATACCACCAACTGAATTTCAGGACGAAATTATTTTAACGGAGGAAGACTATGACAACCCAAAATTTCAGGTTTACTTTTACTTAAAAACTTGAACAATTTACTTTGAACACGTATGTACTTGATTTATCATATAACCGGATAGGTTATCCCACGTACTATGAAAAACAACTTTGAATGTAGTCCGACTCTAGACTAAGTTTAGTCTTTACATAACAAGTATGTTATGATCATCATGAGCATGATTTACAATCCATATGTATACGGTTTAGAAACTTTTACGTAAGTCATTTAAACTTGCATTTTAATACATACATGCATGCATAACTTACCCAATACCCCTGCCACCTATGAAGTAACTTCATAATTAGTACCTAAACTTGCCAAATTTACATGTGGCTGGCCTCCTTATTGAAGTATAACATCAAATACTTTTGATCTAGTAAAGTGTTATTCCTTCTTTTGTGATACTTTATTCAACCAAGCAAGCCTTGAAGAATCCCCCCTTGGTCCTCTCCCATACACTATTCATAGGAGGTCTTGTGACATCTGTTACCCCATTTGATCTTACATAAACATGTGACTACCAAAGAGCATTCAGAACTTGCCTTAACTAGTTTACATAAGAAAACATTTTTAGCTAACCGTTTCTCACATAACAAAGCACACAACTCTCTCTACCTTACACCATATTTTTGGCAGAAAAGTAGCAAGAACAAGAAGGTTTTTCAAATTTAGTTTAAGCATTACAAGAAGATTTAGGGGTTTGGCTTGGAAGCTAGGGTTTACACTTGGTAAATTAGGGTTTCTAGTCACTTTAAGTTAGTTTGTACACCCTATACTCATCAAATCTTCACCATTCCTTGTAAGCATCTTATTAACTTATTTTTCATACATTATAAGCATCTCATGTTGTTTCATATCACCTATATATGCTTGTTGTATAAGGGATTTGGTTATAAACTTGTTTTATAAAACCTTAAAATTGTGTAGTTTTTTGGGTCGACTTGTGTGCTCGTGTTAGCAACCTTAGGCTAATCTTTTGGAAAATTTATCTTTATTTCATTTTAATATAGTGTTTTAACTAAGTTTTTTGAGGAGTTCATAAAGAAGGGCGTTCCTTTGCATTTTTGAATAGTTTTGCAAAATTAGTGGTACAGTTCTGAGTTTGAAACTTTAGTCATTTTTTAGCACCTTAAGAGTAGTTTGAGTAGCTAAGCCTTTTGAAATTTTTGTAGATAAGACATAGAATTAAACTCAGCAAGTTGAATCAACTCTAGAGGTTAAGTATTGAAGGACTTATGACCAAAACAAGTTAGGAAAAACTTTTTGGAAATTCCCAGCTTTGACCTGCGTGTGTTGTTTAGCACTTTTAGACCCTTTAAACTTTGATTCATTTTGTAAGGCTTATATTATTGTAAATAAAACTCAAAAACCTTCAACCTAGACTTTTGAATTGACCTATTTCAGTAGAAAATAAGTGAGTTATGATCCCGAGAATTTGAACTAAAAATCTAGACAGCAAGCTGTTGTAAACTATTTTGGTAAAAGGGTTAATGCTTGACATTTTTCTAAGTGTTTAACATATGAAAACTTTATAAGACTCCACTACAAGTATATAAGGGTGATAAAAAATTATAAAACTCATATGCATGTAAATCACTTCAAATTATAAACCTAAAGCGCCTTATTATTCAATTAGGTCACGGTTAGGACTTGTGCTATCTTTGAACTTACGTTTATTCTCCGATTGTACTACTTTACTTAAGGTAAGTTTCATAGCCTCCGTTTACTTGCTTTTAATTGTTTTGAAACCCTTGGGGTGAGATACATTGCTTGCTTTTACTTATGGACACAAGTGCATTAAACTATTGTGGATTAGCCTAAGTACTAGTTAACCCACTTTGGCCCACTCTCGTGAACCGTTAATTACTTTGTGTAAGCACGAATGATGTAAATAGATCTATTAGGGTTGACACCCCTTCCCGGGTAAGTAGCGCTTACTTGACCGACTGTACTGGTCAAACGAACGTATACCATTTGGGAAACTCTAGGTGGTCTTGGGTTGGACACCTACCGGGCAACAACACGTAACAACATGAAACTTTGGTCCGAGCTTCGGTGTCATGAGCTAAGTGCAATCATAATTACTTTTTCTATGACATTGTATTTGTTATAATGGTCATACTCGGAAATCTCGTGGTACACTTATGTTTACTTAAACCTATGAACTCACCAGCATTATTGTTGACGTTTTAAGCATGTATTTCTCAGATCCGTAATTTTGCATGGCATTTTCTCTTCCACTGAAGTTCATGATAGAGTCTCCAGGAGGAGGTCACATTGCATTGGACATTTATTCATGAACTCATATCGTTGATTGTTTTAAAACTTATTTTCTATTGTTAAACATTGAGACTTGTTTCGTTGAAAAATTTAATATTACAAATGAATCAACGAGGTACTACTTTTTAAAACGACTCATATAGAGGTCATTCTTATATCTTGTGTTCGTGTTCTATGAAGTCATGACCCTCGGTTACCTTTCTACTGTGATATTTTAGGGGTGTGACACACTAGGTGCTCTAAGACTTCTTTTGTTTGTCTGTGACAAAATCGAAGGGGGTCTTGATCAGATGTAGTGTATGTTGTCGTGTTGCATTTCATATATGTCTGCATGATATGTGTATGATTTGTGTTCATGAGTCCTGATTTGATAAAAAAAATTGTTTTGTTGCGTAACATGAAAGAGCTCGATGCATAATTTTTCTGGCTGAAGTCATAGTACCTATTTTTTAGGTGGTCTAGAACGTAACCTCTGAGCTCAAAGATGGAAAGCATATTCTTTTTTTCAGGTTTTAGATAGCTTCCCAAGCGCTCGGCTTTCTTTTTGGGTTCCAAAAGGCACCTGTGTTTTGTTTGGCACTAATAATATTTTGGATTTGTTGTTATGCAGCACGAAATAGCTAGATTACTAGGCCAAGTATCAATTGCAGGTGGCTTGCCTTACCAACTGGAAAGCCCATTAAGAAAGATGATGGAAGCTGTAAACTTTTTTTTCTTTGATCTCCTTGCTCCTGGTCTTTTGAGCGTTGGGCGCTTAGGAGGTTGGCTCCTTCTATGGTTTTCCAGATTGTTTGAGGTTCAGGTGGCGATTTTTTTCAATATAGCTTTTGATTGTCGTTACAGTTTTTTAATTACGGATTTACAGTTTTTTACTTATGGATTTACGGTCCTGAATGGTGCTTGGTTTAGGATTTACGAGGTCGATTGTCGTTAAGCTTTTTGATTGTTTTACGGTTGTTCAAGATGTAGCTAGTCAATTTCTCTAATGTCGCTTCTCGACTGTGCTTAGTGAATTTACCTTGCTCTCGGTAATCTTTTATTGTTAGGTGGTTGGAAAAAATTAAATCACGCAACACATACACGAGTATTATATTTCGGAACACATATATGCGGATAAGAAAAACTAACATTTGTGTTGGGTTATGCTCCGCGGTAACGTGCAAGTGGAAATATTTGTTTTTAAAAAATATTGTTTGTTTAATAAAAGATAAAAAAAAGTTTTTTTGACCTGCTAAACCTAACTAGACCCGTTGAGTAATTTTAATATAATTGCATTTTCTATCAGTAACTAATTAGATCCACTTATAGTATTTAAAAAGAGCCAACTAAAGTTATCCCTTAATAAATATTTGGGTAAAGGTCATTTATTACCAATTTACTTTTCCATTTGTACCATAATGACCAACTTACTTTTTTTTGTACACATTACACCAACGTACTTTCAAATTTTGTTTGACATCACCAATATCACAACTTGTTACTGACACGCTGGCATAAACATTCCACGCTGTCAAAAAGATATTATTAAGTAAAAGCCAGATCCGTTTTCCACTAAACCAAAAAAGTCAAAGTCAGATATATTAATTATTTTATATATTTTTTCCACTAAATCCCACTTCTTCTTCATCAACAAATCTAAAACCATATATGTGGTATAAAAAAACATGACACAAAAATTCCAACAAACAAGAACAAACCGCCATTAATATCATTCACACCATTCACACAAATCCCACAACCCCAGCACCCAAGAACCTTACACCCCTTTCTTTCTTCAGTTTCTTATAAAACTTAGACAAACAACATGACATTAACATGAGTAAAACACTCTCAGATCTATTTATTTTCAGCCCACCCACAACACCATTTTTGTGTCGTGGGTTCTTGGTTGTTTAAAATCCCACTATCATTAATCCATATATTTCGATTTGGGTTGGTGAAGGGTGAGATTTTACGATTACTGGTAGTGATTTTTGTGTTGTCATATTCATCCAGACTCTCTTGGATATCAGGTTGAATTTCAAATCTAATTCTCATATAATCAAAACCATTTTCGAGAACCCTTGTGTTGTCAGAAGATTCATGCTCGATCGGGACCTCTTTTTGTGAACTCCAGCATGCTACTTGTCAATTGCTTCCTTGAGTTCTCCAGGCAAATTGGGGATGGTGATGGCAAAGGGGTTGGGTAAACTATATGGGTTATATAAGTTTTAGGGTTAAAATAGTCATGTGGGTAGTGGGTACAAATGGGTCAGGTATTTACATGACAGAGTGGATTTTATTTTCACATTTTGATATAAAAAAAAATTAAATTAATGACGTGGAAATTTAGCCGGTCATATGGGTAACATTATCACAAAACAAACAAGTACGTTGGTGTAATGCGTAGAAAAAAAAGTAAGTTGGTCATTACGGTACAAATGAGAAAGTAAGTTGGTAATAAATGGCATTTACTCGAAATATTTAACCAACTAGAATCATGTTTAACCTTAAGTCTCAAATTGTTAAAACCTCATATGGAATTGTTATCGTTTTGGGGATTTTTCGTTCCGGCACTGGCACAACAAATTAAGTTGTCTAACGCGACATATGCTGCATTCGAATGTTGATGTTTTCTTATGTGTCGACAAAACTTGGCAAAAGAGAGAAACACCAAAACACACGATTTGCTGTTTTCCGTGACACGTTTCGCAAAAGGGTAAAAGTCATAAATTACCAACGTACTTCTTAAAAATTTTCGACTTGAACCCTTTACTTTTTTATTAACACCGAAACCCACGTACTTTCAAATTTTTAACCGACTTGAACCAAACGTTTGTACCGTTAGTTATTATGTGGCAACATTAGTCCATTTAGCTAACGATCGCTTTGCATCGTTAGTCCTTTAACAATAATTTTCTTTATATGATTTTTTAAGTTTTCGCTCGTTTTTTTACGTTTTCGTCCGTTTTTTTACGTTTTCGTACTTCTTTTTACGTTTTCGTCCGTTTATTACGATTTCGTCTGGTTTTTTACGTTTTCGTCTGTTTTTTTTGCGTTTTCGCCCGTTTTTTACATTTTCGTCCGGTTTCTTACGCTTTCATACGTTTTATTACGTTTTCGTCTGGTTTTTTAAAATTTCGACTGTTTTTACGTTTTCGTCAGTTTTTTTACATTTTCGTCTGTATTTTTACGTTTTCATACGATTTCAACCGTGTTCGTACGATTTCGTCTGTATTTTACGTTTTTTTACGTTTTCGTCCGTTATTTTACGTTTTCGTACGATTTCAAACGGACAAAAATGTAAAAACCAGACGAAATCGTAAAAAACGGACGAAAACGTAAAAAATGAGCGAAAACGTAAAAAATCATATAAAGAAAATTATTGTTAAAGGATTAACGATGCAAAGTGATTGTTAGCTAAATGGACTGACGTTGCCACATAATAACTAACTGTACAAATGTTTGGTTTAAGTCGGTGAAAAATTTAAAAGTACATGGGTTTCAGTGTTAATAAAAAAGTAAAGGGTTCAAGTTGAGAAATTATGAAAAGTACGTTAGTAATTTATGGCTTTTACCCTTTCAGAAATGATTAATTTCATATATCCCCTTATTGTCACTATTAATTTCATATATACTTAAATCACAAAATGCATGATGTACCATACTTTTAATGTATGTTTTAATAAATATGAAATTAATGGTGAAAAGAGATGGAGATATGAAATTGCCCTTTTTAGAAAAGTGAAATTGCTAAATCGTTTACCAATTTTGTGATTTCTTTAATTGGTTGTATGCATTAAATATACTTTTACATTAAAATAAGGGTATAAGCCAAGAATGCTAAACATGATTGGTCTTTTGTACTTAAGTGCTAAATATGTCAATTTAATTACCAATATGTATTACATAAATTCAAAGTTTATACTATTATAAGGGCCCGTTTGGTTCGCGAAATCTGATGGAATTGGAATCTGATTCCAATCTATAATGTGTTTGGTTGGCATATTCATGGTATTCGGAGTTTGAATTTCATTTCTAAATGTGTTTGGTTGGCAAACGGAATGAAATGAAATTCTTTCAAAATCTCATATATATATATATATATATATATATATATATAATTCAACATTCCATGGCAAAATGAGAGGATTGTTTACAATTGCATGGAATTCATATTATTCTTATCGTCGTTATTATTATTATTATTATTATAACATCACTTTATTGGAAGAAATAGAATATTTACAAAAAATTAGTGGGAAGCCGAGATAATAGCTGAGCTCCCACTTCTTTAGCTATAGCAAAGCTAATCCTATTAAAAAGATGAACAGCAGCACGTGCTCCAATGTCACTTTATTATTATTATTATTATTATTTTTAATTATAAATCACTTTATTAAGAATAAAGTGATTTAAAATTATAAATCACTTTTTAAAATTCATAAAATTAAAAATCACTTTTTAAAATTATAAATCACTTTATTATTATTATTATTATTATTATTATTATTATTATTTAATAATTATTATTTATATAAATTAAATATAATTTAAATTTTTATAGTTTACTTTTTATTTTGTACCTTAATAAAATTATAAAAATATATTTTTTATAAAAATAATGTTTATTAAAATAAAAATATATATAATAGTTCATATATAAATACTATATATATATATATATATATATATATATATATATATATATATATATATATATATATATATATTATTTAAGAAATACGATTACATTTTATATAAAAACACTATTTATTTAATATATTAGTTTATATAATATTATTTAAAAATTTGTTATTATTATTTTTATAAGTAATTTATTTATTAAATAATATTTAATTTATTAATTTTAAACTAAAATTAAAATTTAAATATTTTAATATAATTTGTTTTTTCTCATTTCATTTTGTTCCAACCAAACACGCACTAGTTTTTGCAAATTCTAATTCCTTCATATTACAAATCATAAGGATTCCAATTTATAATATTACATTCCTTTACATTTCAATTTCTTAAACAGATTTCAATTCTGTCAAAAACATTCTGCGAACCAAATAGGCCCTAAGTAACTTTGCAAGTAATGTGACAAAAATAAACCTATGTTCTTCATCTTCTACATGTTCAAGCCCCCATATTTCGGCCACCACCTTCGACTACGCATCTCCAATAATTTTTTCGTCCATTATTTATCCTCAACTTTTGATATTTCTTTTATAAACATTCGATAACGTCTCGACCTGATCATCTTGAATTAACTCAGCCTATACCAACGACGAATCCAGCTCAAAATTATATCATTAACATCTCAACCCACCTAAACTAATGCTAATAACCCAGCAACAAATGTTACTACTAAAACTTCGCGTCACACACAAATATACATACATATGTTTTGATTCTTTTATCACTAACTCCACACATCTCTTATCTAATTATTTCACTTTCATTTTTTTCACCACTTCATTTCTTCATTTCTTCATTTCTTCTCACATATCACGGACAGAGTCTTCCACCAAACTTTGCTTCTTTATTGCTTTCTGAAACCAAAAGTTCTTTTATACAAAATATATTTGTTTCCTTTATAGCTTCATTTGTCAAAAGAACTTTTAAGAGATTATAAAAAATAATCTTTCATACTTGTGCAAATTATAACACAGATGTTAAGGAACCCAACCAGCCTCTCATTTGCTCACTTTATTAGATAAAAAGTTTATTACAAATAACCCAAAGATAGAATCACAAACTATGAACTATCAAACTACTAAAGTGAAGGATTACAATATAGAATGAAATAACCAAACTATAAGGATCGCAACATAATGATGAACCAAACGTTTACAAGACTTTAGAATTAGGGTTTGTGAAGAATAAGACTTGAGAGAGACTCTGTGAGAAAATAAAGAGCAAGTTATGAGAGCCCCGATCTTGATCTGTGCTTTTATAGCTCAATTTCCATAGATTGTAAATTAGTCCTTGAGAGTTTATTACTTTAACAAAACCTACAAACAAGTTCTTCACAATGTGAAAGGGTTAGTAACAAGAATAAACTGTCTAGCTTTAGTCCCTGTCATAAGGGATAAAGTTTGATATCTCAACACCCTCCCTCAAACTTTATGCTTTGAACATATCCTTAAGTTCAATTTTTGACACAACAACCTGTGATGCTGCACATCTAAACCTTTTGTAAAGATATCAACAATCTGTTAAGATGTATGAACCTTAATGGTTTTAACAACACCAACACACACGCCTTTTCCCTTATTAAATGCAAGTCAATTTTAAAATGTTTTAATTTTTCATGGAAGACTAGGTTTGCAACAAGCTTCAAAGCTGAAATATTGTCACAAAACATCTCAACTGATAACACACCAGTTATGCCAAACTCACTCAATATATTAAAAATCTAAATAACTTCACAAGTAGCAGAAGCCATACACCAATATTTAGCCTTTGTAGAGGATATGATAAGGTGGCTTGTTTCTTACTTTTCCATGAAATTAAAGAGTCACCCAGATACACACAACTTTCTAGTAACTGGACATTTTGTCAAGTCAGAGCCAGTATAAGCTTTAACACCAAACTGACATGTTTTGTTAATCTGAACACGGTGATCCTTTAAGATACCTCAGAACCCTCAAAGCAATCTTAAGATGAGATGAAAGAGGAGAATGCATATATTGACTCAAACAATGAACTGAGCAAGAAATATCAAGTCTAGTATAAGTCAGGTAAATAAATTTCCCAATAAGCTTTTGATAATTTGAAATATAAACTAAAGGTATATCCTCAGAACTTGCTTTATGATTTAAAATATAATTTGCAGGTAAAGGACTTGAAATAGGTTTAGCAGCTATAAGCCCAATTCACAAAGAAGTTCTAAGCAATACTTTCTCTGAGAAAGATAAACACCTTTATCATTTCTTAAGACTTCATTACCCAAGGAGTATTTTATTATACCCAAATATTTTATTTGAAACTTACTTTTCATGAAACTTGTAAACCTTTTAATTTCTTTGATATCACTACTTGTTATAACTATATCATCAACATAGACTAATAAAGCCACAAAAGAAGAACCAACATCTTTGGTAAACAAAGAGTAATCAAATTTACTCTGAACAAAACCATGATTAGCAAGAGCAGCTACAAGCTTAACATTCCATTGTCTGGGAGATTGTTTAAGCCCATACAATGATTTGTTAAGCTTGCGGAGCTTACTACCATTAAACCCGGGAGGTATATTCATATAAACATCCTTAAACAATTCACCATAAAGTAAAGCATTGTTTACATCAAGTTGGTATAAGGGCCATTCATTTTGAACAACAATATTGATCAAACACCTAAAAGTAGTCATTTTAACAACATTACTAAATGTTTCTTCATGATCAATACTCTTTTTTTACTAAAACCCTTAGTAACTAACCTAGCTTTATACCTTTCAGTTTCACCAGAAGCTTTGTATTTAATTTTAAAAATCCATTTATATCCTATTGTTTTCTACCAAAAGGAAGATCAGTTTCAGTCCAGGTATTATTTCTATTTAAGGTTTCTATTTCAGCATTCGTGGCATCTACCCAGTTTCTACTTCATAATATGTACTAGGTTTCATAGATTTATAAAAAATGTAGAAAAACAATAATTTCCAGAATTCAAATAGGGATACTTAACAACCTTTTCAAGCCTATAATTTTTACTACTATTAACCAAATAATCATTAAGCTTGGTATACATTTTAGTAGATCTACCAGATTTCCTAGTAGGAACAGGCTGCACATCATCATTTTTCTCAGTGGGAAATAAAAGAGTTAGAACATTATACCTAACATCATTATTATTACCAGGAGAATTCAAAACACTTTGAGTGTTTTGATTATAGCCCTTAGAGATGATTTTTTCACCCATAGAAGTTGCAGAACCATCCTCATCACTTGTAGTTTTTGAACTGCTGGTTGAATGTGGGGTAATACCTTCATCATTGGGTGTAGCCCTCTCTTCATCATTGGGTCTTTTAGGAATTTGGTCATCAAAAGTATCAAAGAAGTTTAAGTGATTTAACTGAGACTCTTTACTTAAAACAGAAGTGGTATCATTTATAAAATGAGTATTCATTTTAAAAGGAAAAACATTTTCAAAGAAGTTGACATCTCTTGAATAGAAAATAGATTTGTCATCAAGTCTATAGAGTTTATAAGCCTTTTTAACAGTTGAAAAACCAATTAAGACACACTTATTAGACCTTTTAGAAAAATTATCAGAACTATTTAAGACAATAGAATAACAAAGACAACCAAAATTCCTAATGTGAGAAAGCTTAGGTTTAGTTCCATAAATCATTTAAAAAGGTCATTCTCTATTGAGAACAGATAAGGGTAGCTTGTTAATAAGATACATAGCAGTTAAAATACACTCATGCCACATATTCAAAAGAATCTCTCCCTGAAACATAAGACCCCTATCTACATTTAAAAGGTGTATATGTTTCCTCTCAGCAATCCCATTTTGCTGAGGAGTGTAGGCACAAGTGGTCTAATGAATTATTCCATATTGATTAAAAAATTGATGCGTATGATTATTAACAAATTTGGTCTCATTATCAGATCTTACCACTTTGATAAGATAAACCCAAAAACCTCTGGAATAATCATCAACAATGGTCAATAGATATCTATACCCATCTCTAGTAATAATACTATAAGGTCCCCAAAGATCAAGGTACATAAGATCACCAACAGCACATGTCTTATGGTCACTGAAGGGGAATGGTTCCGTAGTCTGTTTAGCCCTATGACAGATGTCACAAAGTGAGACATGTGAACTAGAAGACATCTACAACTCATTATGCAGCACATCAATGACCTGGTTAGCAGGATGACCAAGCCTACTGTGCCATAACGTTTTAGAAACATAAGCAGTTATACTAACATTTTTACCTAAACTTTGACTAACAGGTTGATCAAACAAGTAAAGGCCACCAGTCTCACTACTAGTCCCTATTATTATGTTTTGAGTTAAATCCTGAATATTGGCATTTATTCTCATCAAAACCAATAAACATTCTGTTATCTTTAATCAATTTATGCACAGATAAAAGATTAACACGGCACTCAAGAACAACTAAAACATCATATATCACAACATTATCGTGGTTGTAGATTTCCAACATACTTAATTTTAGCCAAAGTACCATTAGGATGCCCAACAATTAAATTTAAATCAGATATATCAATAATGCCAAACATGTTTTTAGTTGTAACAGTCATGTGTTGGTTAGCTCTTGCGTCAATAATCCAGCCTATACTAATATTACAAATGAAAGTATTGTTGTTAAAAAATTTGTGAAAATTGATATTGAAAAAGACATTGCAGTTAAAAAAACATGTCATACTTTCCATGTTGGCTTGAATGTTACCATATGACATATCATTGATAAGAGCCATTAATTTCATCATTTGATCATTGGTGAAAGAAAGAGATGAAGAAGACTGAGAATAATTACTTTGAGAAATATCAGCATTAACAAATGCATTAAAATCAGATTTCACACTAGTTTTAGAAGATGGTTTAATGTAACCTGGTGGATATCCAATAATATCAAAACATGTCTTAATTGTGTGTTCAACTTTACCATAATTTTTACAAGTTAAGTTCAAGTTAGGACCTTTGTTATTCCACTAGTATTACCATTATTATTGAATCTTTTGTTATCAACTTTTTTAAAACCATTGGTATTACCATTAGAATTCTCAGTATTAGAAAATTTTGTTACGGACGCAAAACTAGAAACCCAAGACTTAAAAACTGAAGCAGTTGAAGATGAAGGAATCTCTCTATGAGATTCCTCCCTAGAGACAATAGTAAAAGCATCTTTAGCAGTGATAAAGTTACTATAGTCAACAAACTGCTCCTAATAGGTTGGTAAACATCATTAATACCCATGAGAAATTGCATAAGTTTTATAAGTTGATCATGTTTAGAAACAACTTCTCTATCAGCACATACACACCTAGGCAATTTGATTAAAATATCAAACTCTCTCCATAAAGAATTAAGCTTATGATAATATTCAGAAATAAATAAATCTCCTTGTTTAAAACTATTAATTTTCTGCATTAAATTGAACAAAACAAATCCATCTAACTTATCATAAGTTTCTTTTAATTCAGCCCAAACATCAGTAGCATTATCAAAGAAAATTTGATCTAGATACAAATCCTCAGAAACAGATTTCAAAAGCCAAGACAACACAATAGCATTACATCTTTCTAACTGATTAGATAAAGGAACACTATATTCATAAGCATCTTTTTTACAAGTTCCGTCTATAAACCCAGTTTATTCCTAGTGTGAATAGCCAATTTCATAGTAGTTTCCTAGACCCTATAATTTTTAGTTAACTTTACAGAGATAATAGTACTAATGCTAAAATCATTATTATTCAAATGCAAAGTATTACCAAGATCAAGATTACTAATCCAATATCTCATTACTACTACCACTAGTCATGATAACATATCAAAGAAACAAACAAATAAACAGAAGCAAGAAAAAAACAGATAAACAAATACTCAGTATACCTAATGAGCACAAGAACTACAAAAAAGACAAACAAACAATATCACATAATATAATAAAACTAAAAACACAAGTAACAAATAACAACTCACACCCAAGGTTAAACAAATGTTCAGCAAAGTGAACTGGGTGTGACCAAAGCAGGTTTCCATACCACTCTTATGGTGTCAGGTCAAGATGTTAATCACATCGTTTGCGCCCACTCAACTAAAACATAGTTACCTTAAAAGCAGAAATAATTACTTACCTTTAAAGAGTAATAAAGAAGAAGCATGGGAATAATGAATCACGATACTCTTAATTCACTTAGTTAAGAGATATTGTGATAAAACTAGAACCCAATTAACCAATATGATCACTAAAACAAAAATCCTTAAATCTTGAAAAAAATTAGGGTTTCAAGATTCAAACCCAAAACTCAACATATCAACTAATAAATCACCACGAACAACAATATCAACCAAGAATCTGATGAAATATCATGATCTGAACCCCTATAACCAGATTAGATCGATAAGAACCTAAACAAACCAAGATCCAACAAGAATATGTTGAATCAACAATAGAAAATATTGATTTAAAGAAAACCCCCAATTTAAACTGAAACTTTAAAAAAAATTGAAACCCTAAAAATTCAATTAACCACCCAATTAAACCTTGAGCTCTGATACCATACGCAAATTATAACACAGATATCAAGGAACCCAACGAACCTCCCCTTCCCTTTTGTTCACTTTATTAGATAAAAAGTTTATTACAAATAACCTAAAGATAGAATCACAAACGGTGTACTATCAAACTTAATTAAACGATTACAATAGAGAATGAAACAACAAAACTATAAGGATCACAACATGGTGATCAACCAGACGATTATAAGACTTTAGAATTAGGGTTTGTTCAGAATAAGACTTGAGAGAGAGTGTGTGAAAATAGAGAACAAGGTATGAGAGCCCCAATCTTGATCTGTGCTTTTATAGCTCAATTTCCAAAGATTGCAAATTAGTCCTTGAGAGGTTAATAGTTAGGACCTGCATAATAACAAAACCTACAAACAAGCAATGTGAAAGAGTTAGTAACAAGAATAAATTATCCAGCTTTAGTCCCTGTCATAAGGGATAAAGTTTGATATCTCAACAATAATCTCTTAAAATCAAATGCTACTTCATGTAGCTTATAATAATAATCTCTTTATATAATCTCCATCTCCATCTCCAATTTCATCAACAGTTACTTTTGCCAAACATACCCTATATCTACAGATAGAAACGAGATATGGTTATATATATCTATGTTATAATTGACACCCGAATCATTACAATCATATAGTCATCTATTTTTCTTCTTTCTCAGAACCATACATTATTTGTTCTCCTTATTCTTCTTCCTTTTTCCTAATTAAAGATCTGTGATGAAAACTTTAATATGAACCTCGTAGATAATTTTTTGTAAGATCTCGGGATTGCAATTTTTTATTTTTAATCAAGCAATTTCTGACATCTTTGATGTTATTTGAAGCTGATCTTGTTAGTTTTTGTTTCCTTTTTTCTTGTAAATTTTCTGAGGAGAGAGAAAATATTTGTGATGTTGACAGTCGACACTTGTTGTTTGAAAGGGACAATCAATTTTCATGGTATGTTGTTAATGTTGTGATTATGATGAGAGTGGCAGTCTAAAGTTGTGTAGTGACTTGATTCTTGGTTCATTGTCTGTCGAGTTTGGAACAAGTGCTAAATCAATAGAGTTTTAGTCGAAAGTTGTTGGGGGGCCTAACATGGTTGTTTGCTTAGATTTGCAAGTTGTCGTAAGATGAATGCATATTAAATGTTGAACAAAAAATTGCCAGAGGTGGTGGCTGAAATCTCGGTTTGAACTTGTAGAAAATGATGATGAAGAATACAGGGGTATTTTCATCCAAGTTACTCATAATAGTACAAATTTAAATCTTGGTATAGCATGCTGGTACTTAAATGGACATGTTTAGCACTTAGGTACAAGAGGTCAATCATATTCACCTTTTTTTGCTTTTACCCTTAAAATAATGCAAAAAGTACATAAGTATCTCTCTAATGTATGCACTAAAATTTTGCACTATTAACCTATTATACATTAGGTGTGAGAACGACGTTGTTTTGCCATTAATAAAGTCGGTTAGCATTAAGTGAGGTCGTTTGGGTATGTTAGGCCATTTTCCTTTTTTGGATTTTGTTTTTGGGTTGTAGGTGGATCCTTTTCTTATTTGCTCGTGCGGTTGTGTTTGCATCGATATATTGAAGTGTGTTCAACACTCTTCTTTGGTGCTAGCATATAGGTGATTCATCTATCTGTCTCTCCTCAAATATACACACAGTGGTGGTTACGAATGGTGGTTGTTTGGTGGTTTTGGCGTTTTGGATATCATCGTAGAAGTGCTTCTTCCATATTTGGTGGTTTACAGATTAAGGGTATATTTTTTGTTGTTGTTGTTTATTTGTGTAAGTTTGATCATGTTTTAGCCATGTAGGATTTTAGAAATGATGCGTTGCATATGGTTTTTTGTAAGTGGTTTCAGTTTGTTTAGTTGATTGCATGCCGCGTTTGGGAGTGGTTTTCGTTTTTTAGCTGATTTGTTTAAGTTTATGCGGATTCATCCGGTGTTTCGGGTTCGAGGATGTTTTGGTTGGTGTTAATAAATATTTTATTAGCGGATGTATTGTTGATCTCGGTGCACGGATTAAGGGTATGTTTTTTGTTGTTGTTGTTGTTCATTTGTGTATTTTAATTATGTGCGAGGTTTTGGAAATGGTGTATTGCATGTGGTGTTTGGAAGTTTTTTACTTGAAATTTGTCAATGGCTGAGAATAGCTTTATCTTTACATGGTGAGTAGTTATTTGTTTCAAAATTAAAGCTTTTGCAACAAAATATTACAATCTATTTTTTTCAAATGGTTATATTGTTTGAGTTTCAAGGGTCTTTGCAACAAAATATTGCCTTTTACTTTTGTCAGATGGTTCTATTTTCTTAGAATAGCTTTATCTTGGCGTGGCATTTATAGTATTGCATTGTTAAGTTTGCATCCATGCTTTTGAAAAACTGTTATAAGGCAATGTTAGAAACGTAGCCATGTCAAAGATGCCATTTAGGGAGCCTACCTTTTATGCAACTGAATATTTCCATTTACTACTTAGCGAATGACTTTGTTTTGCTTTATATAATTGGTAATTTTTTGTTGTTTTGTAAGATTTTAATGCAAAAGTAAGTCGTACTGATTTTTAATGCGGTCACTCTGGTTTTTGTTTGGTTAATTAGGTTGTTTGCTGGGCCATTAAATATTGTTTTTTTGGTCCATGAGTAGAATTTGTTAGGACTTTTTCATTTTTTTCCTCAATTATGAATTGGATCGATGATGATGATAAATGAGTCTTTAAGATGTTTCGCTAAAATTGTTCAAGGATTAAGTATAGCTGTATTTTGGCAAGGTATTTATAGTATGCAACCATGGTGTCTATGCTTTCTTTTTCCTGTTAAAGTATTCTCTATCGTTCTGCATAAAATTAATGCTAGCTGACGTCGTTGTAACAAGCACACCTAATGAATAATACGTGCTTTGATGTTCAGCCATTCTGAATTGGATAGGCGATGATGATAAAATTTTCGTTAAGATGTTTCGCTGAAATTGGTCAAAGATTAAGAATAGCCGTATCTTGGCAGGGTATTAATAGTAATGCATCCATGATGGTTATTCTTCTTTTTCCTATTAAATTCTTACAGATCTGAGCCTCCTTTGCTTTTTTGCATAAACTTATGCTAAACGATGTCATTTTGTGTTAAATAATCAAATGATATAGCCTAAACACTAAAACGACGCACTAATACAAAATGACCTCATTGATAAACAGAACAGCGTCGTACGCACGCCTAATGTATAAAGTTTAATGTTGTTGTTTGGTGCGTATCATTTTGGTTTCTTGGGCAATTTATCTTTTTCGATTGTAATTGGATAGTCGGCTATTATTTGGTGGTCCAGTTTCATTATAAACTATGCACCGACGTCTGGAAGTGTACTCATAGTATTTTTTTGTGCCTAACATGTAGATGATTCGTCTCTATCTTTATGATACAATAGTTAGGAGTGGTGGAGTTTGGTGGTTTCGTGGTTTTGGATATCTTGGAATGAGTGTTTCTTCCAGATTTCTGGATTGGATAGGCGACGATGCTAAACCTGTCATTGAGATGTTTCGCTGAAATTGGTAAAAGATTGAGAATAATCGTATCTTGGCATGGTATTTATACTAATGCAACCATGGTGGTTTTTCCTTCTTTTTCCTATTAAATTTTAGCAGATCTGAGCCTCTTCTACATTTTTCGCTGAAATTGGTCATTGTTTTGGCGATCTTCATGCACAATTGTGAATAAGGGTATCTTGGCAAGGCATTTATATAAATGCAGCCACGGTGCCTAGCTGGCGTTGTCGTTTTCTTATTTAAAAATTGCCTTTTGTGGTTTTGGTATATGTTAATGCAGAACGATGTCGTTTGGTTGTTAATACGGTCATTTTTTGAAGTGTCTATGTCGTTCAGTTAATTGGGTTGTTTGTTGGGCCACTAGATATCGTTACCTTAATTTCTGGATTGGATAGGCGATGATGATAAATGTATTGTTGAGATGTTTTGCTGAAATTGGTCAAAGATTAAGAATAACCGTATCTTAGCAGGGTATTTTTGGTAATGCAACTATGGCGGTTATTCCTTCTTTTTCTTATTCATTTCTTACATATTTGAGCCCGCTCTGCTTGTTTCAATCTTTATACAAACTTTAGTGTAGGTGCATCTTGGCAGGGCATTTATATTAATGTAGTCATGGCGCCTAGCGTACATAAATGTATGCTTATTGAGGCACTAGATTATTGTCCAAATCTTTTCTACCTATCTTAATTTTCCTACTTATGTAAATATTGTCTCCAAAATTTTCTTTGACCAACCTTCATGAAAAATCATAGTTTCTGAATTGGAAGGCTATGATGGTAAATGTTTCATTGAGATGTTTTGCTGAAATTGGTCAAAAAGATATTGAGAATAAGCGTATATTGGCAGGGAAATCGTGTTAATGCAGCCATGGCGGTTATTCCTTTTTTTCCTGTCAAATTCTTATAGATCCGAGTCTCCTCTATTTTCTTTGAATCTTTATGTATAGTTGAGAATAGGTACCTTTTGGCAAGGCATTTATATAGCCATAGAGCCTAGGATATGGCGCCAAATTATACATTAGGCGTCCGTACGACGCTATTTTTACAATAATTCGGTCATTTTGTTCTCTTGTTGCGTTGTTTGGTTAACTGAGTTCTTAGTTGTGCTATTAAAACATAAATGTGTATTTATTAGGCCATTACATCATTGTCCAAATCTTTTCTGCCTACTTTCATTTTCCTACTTATTTAAATATCGTCTCCAGATCCTTCTCTGGCTAACCTTCATGCACAATCATCGATATTTTCATATCTGCCTTGGTATTAATGTGACCATGTTATGAAACCCCTGAATTTTTTGATTCATTGAGTTCTTTTCTGGCCATTAGATGTTGGTATCTTGGTTTCTGAATTAGAATTGTTTTAGTTGTGTCGTTTAGTAATTTTTTGGCTCATTTTTGTTTGTGCGTTGTATTTGACTCATTAGATTACGTAGCTTACTCATAAGCGAAACAACGTTGTTCTGTGCTATGCCCTATTGTTTGATTGTTTCGGTCGTGTTGTTCAACAATTTTTTTATTCGTTTTTGTTTGTAGGTAGTATTTGACTCATTAGATTTTTTTCGTTAGCATGTTTTGGTTATAAACTACGCAAATCACCTTTCTGATTATGATAGTAGTTTTGGGGATATGATAGCTTGCTCCCGTGTTCGGTTGTACTTATCGTTGGTCAGAAATTCAGAGTCGGAAATCGTAACCGTTTTTGGTAGCCAATTTTCTATTTTTTAGCCGAAGTAGAAAGACATTGAATATGGCCAGTTTTTTGGGTCAAAAAATGGTATTTGAAGTCAAAATGCTTTTGTGAGAGAGAGAGAGAGAGAGAGAGAGAGAGAGAGAGAGAGAGAGAGAGGGAAAGAGGGAGAGGGAGAAAGAGAGAGAGAGAGAGAGAGAGAGAGGGGAGGTGAGGAGGGAGGTGGAGGATGGATGGGAGGGATGGAGGCAGGCGGGGCGAAAGAGGGAGGGATTGAGGAGGTGAAGGGAGGGAGTGAGGCGGGGGCGGGGTGAGGGTAGGGGGAGAGAGAGAGAGAGAGAGAGAGAGAAGGAGAGAGAGAGAGAGAGAGAGAGAGAGAGAGAGAGAGAGAGAAGGAGAGAGAGAGAGAGAGAGAGAGAGAGAGAGAGAGAGAGAGAGAGAGAGAGAGAGAGAGAGAGAGAGAGAGAGAGAGAGAGAGAGAGAGAGAGAGAGAGAGAGAGAGAGAGAGAGAGAGAGAGAGAGTGTGTGTGTGTTACATGTGTTTACTTATACTAATACATGATAGTAAACAAATTGTCACACCCCCAAAATCATGTCGCAGCGGAATAGTAACATTGGGGTGCGACTTCAAGGCACAAGGGACAAGTCACAGAAAACGACATCAAAAGAGACGTTTTATAAAATGTCACATTCAATATTAGTAAGGGTCTCAATTGTCAGTATATTTAACACAGTTCTCATTTATATGGTATTATAAAACATTGTCAAAACTTTTGTCAATAGTAACACAAGGTTATTAAGCGCTTCAAAAATATATTCCCCGACTTCGAATTGCTCCCAATGCGCCCACTAGCATAATAGTAAACCTGAAGAAATACATGCTAAAATGTCAACAATACTGGTGGTGAATGACATAGTTTTTTAGGTAAAAACATATGAATAATTTAAGAAAATTTTTATAAAAAAGAAGCGATACAACATTTAAAGGTGATTAGTTCCGAAAACCACGTAGTGATTTAAAAAATCTAGAAAAATGTTCAGTAGTGGACCCACAAGATCGAAGTAATTAGGACTAAGTACATATTCCGAAGTCCAAAACAAGTAATGTAGACAAGGGAAACACATTCACCAAGTCTAAATATATAACAGGTATTATTGCACTAAGCTCATGACACCGAAGCCTTAACAAGTTTGTGCCCCAAATGTATAGGATGCTTGCCAACAACCTAAAAGTACTCCCAATGTTAAATGCACCTGATAAACTAGTGATCCAAGGAAGGTGGGAATGCAGTCCCGATAGATCTACCCATAACATTCGCGCTTACTATAATAGCAATTAACGGTTCATGAAAAGTAGGGACTTAAGTGGCAATATAGTGACTACTTAGGCAATAATATTCAGGCAGTAATCTGGATAGCATACAATTTAGAAAACACTTGTGTCCATAGTAAAACAATCATGTTGTTCAAAATTCACGGTT
Source organism: Tanacetum coccineum (assembly GCA_026074375.1). Classification (NCBI taxonomy): domain Eukaryota; kingdom Viridiplantae; phylum Streptophyta; class Magnoliopsida; order Asterales; family Asteraceae; genus Tanacetum; species Tanacetum coccineum. The sequence goes on from BQNB010012086.1 coordinate 60,064, forward strand.
TCAAAGGTAGGTATTCAACGATCTCAAATCATGTAGTAATCAAATCAAGCTTTAGAAAAAAATATCACATTTAACGCTTATGTATAAAAAATTCAATAAGTTCACTTAGTAAAACGAGCACGTATTCTCACCCCGAAAACAGTTTAAGAAAACCATTAAAAGAGAAAAGGTGGGGCTATGAACTCACAAAGTATTGAAAGGTAATTGTACTGTAGTAGAATATACAAGTTTGTAAACGAGCATGTATTCCCCTCGCGGGTTTATAAAACATTGAAAAGATTGAAATGCGAGACTATGAACTCACCTTAGGAAATGAATGATCGAGGTATAACAGAAAATGCGTCACGATAAAGACGGAAAGCAACCTAATTAGATATAGGTCGAATAAGTACTAGGTACCAATAACATATATAATTCTATATAGCTACATCACCATCTAATTGTATTTGTGAAATAATGTCTAAATCACATTTGATAAATAATAATCATGTATTTTAACTCGTATAATCGCGTAATTAGTTTAATCGCCTTTGTAAAATAACATTTCTAAAGTTTAAAACAAGTATAAATATTATTTAAGTGATTCCAAAATGTTTCGTAAAAATTTATAAAAAAAACGAACCAACACTATTCATCTCAGGAAATAGTGTCTAGTTTACAAAATATACATCCGAAAATTATGAAAATTGGCAGGTTTATGTAAAATGTCGTTCCGAACAACTTTGTAGTTTTACATTTCGACTCAATCGGACCCGAAGGCCCTCGAAAATGAGCTTCAGCAGCTGCTGAAGCGTACACAGTTTTTCAGCTTTTATATATAATGTTCGATAACTTTGAAACGTCGTATCTTACTCGTTTTAACTCCGTTTTTAGTGATTCTTTCGAGTACGTCTTCGTAATTAAAAGTTTTATAATTATTTTCCAAAAATGTATCTGTTGTGAACAGTAACTTTTATAAAATTAGTTTTATAAAAGTTTAATTAACGTATAACTCGTAAACTATGTATCTTCTTCGTTATAAATCCGTTTTTCGAGTTTCTTACCTTTTTGGAATCGTCATGAGACGTAGTATTTTATAAAAATATAAAATGTATACTTTATAGTTCGAATTTAAATCAGCCCTTTTTAGTAGTTATATACATTTATTTATATAACTTGTTTTATATAGGTTTTAACTTAGATAAAATACCACAAATACTCCATAAGTCTTTATATCATATGCCTCATATATTATAAAATCCTTTAGTCCATATTTGTCCAAGAATGTCCAAAAAAATTTGTCAAACTTATTTATTTAACCTCATAACCATTATAATTAAATAATTCTTCATAACTTAACAAATATTTTACATAAATATTCCATTGCTTGTAAATCCTTGATTACAACATATTAGTATATTTTTACATCATATTAGCCATGTATAAGATAAATTTTGGGTATGATTTTAACATGTTCATATGTTGTAAACTTTATAAAATATACTTAGATGGTGATTTAACTATACACAATTATGTAAAACATGAAAATAGATAATGGAATAGATTAAGAACTTAGATAGACCTTAGGTGAATGAGTGATGAATGAAGAACAAGATCACACCCTTGTGATCAAACCCAAATTTCCAAAGAAAACCCTACTTGTTTAAACCTTGCAAATGTTTAACAAGCCTTCAAATCTTCTTGGTATGGCTTAAATATGTTGTGAGAACACTTGTAAATGTGGAAAATAAAAATGTTATGGATTGTTTTATGGTTTAAGGTTGGGACGTGGCTAGGAGGGTTCCAAAAGAGAAAAATGAGTGTTGATTTTGCTTAAGGAAATGAGTTGAGTGATATTACTTTCTAGTGCAAGAGTTTTATGTATAAATAGGACTAGTAAAATATGATATACAAAGATCAAAAATATCAAGGAACTAGCAACAAGGGAGGAGGGCGGCAATTCGAGTGAAATAAGGGAAAAAGTTTGGTCAAAACTACTATACATGAGCTAGTTTCTTAAAGCCTAAGATGTACATTGTACTAACTCATTAAGACTTGTGTTTCTTGGTCTTTAATTGTGTATGTCCTCCCATGGAAATGAGGAAATGTGCTAGCTAAAATATCTTGGTTATAAGTGTAAGTATTACTTGCATTTTGTGTAAAATGTGTAGCAAAGTGTAAAGTGTAAATTAATTTCGAAGTGTATACTTGCAAATTTAAATGTCTTGGTTGGTTCTCTTAAGGTGGGACGACACAAATAAAAACCATGGGTTAAGTTTTATAAAACTTTGAGCATTGAAAACAAAAATGAGTATTTGTTGAAGCGTAAATTTATTTTTGGTGCTTCCGGGTATGCCTAAATGTATTAAATTGCGAAACGTAAACGCTTTACGTATCTAATAAAAATAAAATATAAAAAAGTTAATTATTACTTTCGTAAAATAATATATTGCTTGTTTGACGAAAACTTTAATTCGTTTGGTGTCCGTTTACATTGATTGTTGATTTTTAGTTTACGCGTTTAACTTAACACTTAAAATTAAAAGCGAACGCGTACGGGAAAAAAATAAAAAAAAATAAATATTAAAATAATGACGAAATAAATGACGTCATAAAATGACCTGAAAATACGAAATGTTACACAAACTCTCCTCTCCAACATAAGCAAACTAATTCTATCTTGCATCTTTTCTTAAAAATCATGAGAGAGAGAGAGAGTTACATGTGTTTACTTAGACTAATACATGATTACATGATTTTTAAGAAAAGATGCAAGACAGAATTAGTTTGCTTATGTTGGATAGGAGAGTTTGTTTGCTATCGTTGCCAAGCCCTAAAAACAACTACAGATCGTTCTTCAGCAATGATGGGAAGAAATTTGATGATATTTCTGGTCAAATTGTTGTTGCGAAGATGATTGCGTATATATTAGAGCTGAAAGCTACACCACAGGAACAAGATTTTCGTATTTGTTGTTGCAAAGATGACTGCGGATATATTAGAGCTAGAAGCAGCAAGTACAAGGTTTTCATATTTGTTGTTGTAAAGATGACTGCGGATATATTAGAACTAGAAGCAGCAAGTACAAGGTTTTCATATTAGTTGTTGTGAAGATGACTGCGGATATATTAGAACCATAGGAACTAGTACAAGATATTCATATACACTCTTTAGGCGATTTCAACAGTTAAATTCGAATGTAGTTGTAATTTTATTGAGTTTTTAAATCAAACGTAAAACTTATTTGCTTATCAACAACTAACAATAATAATATAAAAAGAATTCACCCACATCGTGAGTTGTCCTGACTAACGGCACCACACCTTATGACACGAGGTATGGTGCCCGTCTCGCGTTAAACGCTTTTGTGGGATGGCGCAAGGCTTAGCAGCCAAGCACACCTGTACTCTTACCAAAGGAAACTCAGGACGACTCAATATGCCAATAGGTTTATAGAGAAAAGTTCAACATAGACCCACAATTTAGTAAAGATCCAATGAACAAATCACAACCCTCTATTTTTTATCAAATTAAATAAAACTCACTTTTCACCTCTTTTTTTAAAATAAAATATCTCATAAACCGTTAATCGTTACGCAAAATAAAATATACCATCGCGACGAGAATTAAATCATCTTTCTATAGAGGAGCACTTTGATATACTTTCAACGAACTTTTTTTTCCAGTCACGTCTGAAAAAATCACATGTGATATGTGATTCTGGGAAATCACATGTGATTCTGGGAAATCACATGTGATTTGTGATACAAATCACATATGATTTTATTAAATCACATGTGATTCTGATACAAATCATATGTGATTTTTTCAGACGTGACTGAAAAAAATCAAAAAAAAGGTTCGTCGAAAGTATATCAAAGTACCCATCTATAGAAAGATGATTTAATTCTCGTAGCGATGGTGTATTTTTTATCGTTTGACGATTTACCGTTTGCAATATATTTTATTTTAAAAAAAGACGTGGAAAGTGGGTTTTTTTAATTTAATGAAAAAATGAATAGTTATGATTAGTCCATTAGGTCTTTGATAAATGTTGTGTCTACATTGATTTATCTCTTCGTTAATACTCCCTCCGTCCCATATTAAGTGTCCATTTTTGACTTTTTAAAGTCTTTTTTCTTCAACTTTGACCTTAATTATTTCTTCTTATGTTATATGATACTCAATGCAAAATATATGAATGGATAGAGTTTCGAATATATTTTTCATTGGTATAATTTTCAGTAAGCATTATATAACATAAAGAAAAATATTTACGGTCAAAGTTTATGAAAAAAGAATTCAAAAAGTAAAAAATGGACACTTAATATGGGACGGAGGGAGTAATTGATACCTAGCCCCTATATTCTAGTACCGAATTGGTAGATCCATCTGAACTGGTGTTCACACATCAAAGCCAAATTAAGAAATGTCATTGTGCGGCTGTCTTTTTATCTTTGCTGTCTCTCCCTTGGAGATAGCCTGTTTGTATCACGTTCGCGCCTCGTTTAGTTTCCAAGACGAGATTATACAATAACCATGGTTAAGAGAAAGCGAAATACAATCCATCAATCTAAATTCTGATAAAAAAAAAGTATGCTTGTTTACATACATTGAACCATAACTCAAATGACACCTTCGAGTAGATGTTGGTTATGATAAGGAAGCATTCTTGAAGTACAAGAAGTTACAAGAATGAGCAGATATCGAGCTTGTAAAGTCATATATTCACAAGGTACATAAGCTTTGAACCATAACAAATAGTAATTTTGGTAGCTTCTTATGAAAAACTCAAACTAAAATCAACATAACGACATAGAAAGGCCACTATCTTATGATAATTTAATACAGAGATTTAACTTACAAAGATGCAACGGCTTCTTTTTGCCCAACATTATAAAATGAACTCATTGTAGTGATAGCAAGTGCAGCTCCAAATAATGAAGCTCTTGAAGATTTCAGTATTCTAACTTCTACATAATCACCCACTCTTGGAATTCGATCACCATCAATATCCACCCAATCAGGAACAGGCAAATTAGTGAAGATTACCCTATGGCCCCTGTCACTCTTCCCAATGAGCTCAGTTTCAGGAGCTCTTTTATTTGGTCCTTCAACTAGCACAAGCTGGGTGCTGCCGATTTGGGAGTCAAAACACTGGCCCGTACTCTCACGAAAAACTTCAATAAGTTCCGTAAGTCTCCTCTGTTTTATTTCTTCAGGAACATTGTCAAGATAATTTCTATGTGCATGCGTTTTCTCCCTCATGCTATATGCAAACATGTATGCCATATCATAACCAACAGCTCTTACAAGACTCAAAGTGTCTTCATGTTCCTCCTCTGTCTCGTCACAGAAGCCTGTGGAGTAGAAGTACCAAATATAAAGATAATAGCAAAATAACACAACACACAATGTTCAAAATAAAACATACTAAAGAGGGTTTAAGAGGTCTTTAGATCTGCGTTTTAAACTGATAATGTGATATTGAAAAACTAGAATAAGATATTAGCTGTTATAAAGCCTGTAACAAGACATAATGTTTGGATTTGTTTGTGCTGCTTAAAATTCGACTAATCAGAATAGATACTTTTTATATTATGTACTTTTTTAACTCCAAAATATTACAATATGAAATATTTATATATATATATTGTATATATGGGGAAATATTAGCTACAATTTATTGTAGCTAATTGGCTACAATTTTGTGCTAATATTGTGGGTCCCTGAGTCCTGTTTGCAGGTCCCTGCGGGTCCCTAGGTCATTTCTTGTGTATTTTTAGTAGGGATTGTAGCCAATTGGCTACAATAATTGTAGGCAAGTTTGTAAAATGGACATTTTCATAACACACAGTCGCACATATAAACAACCGAATACAATATGATGCAAAACTGAAATGATTCTTACCACATATGAAATCACTGGTTAATCCGACATCTGGGATTATACTCCGGATTTTGTCCACAAGTTCTAAGTAAGCATCTCTTGTGTACCCACGTCTCATTCTTTCAAGCATGTTACTATTCCCCGATTGTGCGGGCAAATGTATATTTTTGCAGATATTATGTCTGTCTCGCATTATATATAGCAACTCGTCTGGAAAATCTTTAGGGTGTGGAGACGTGTACCTAAACCTCATTTCTGGAAATTCCAATGAAAGTCTGTCTAAAAGATCAGCAAATCGCAACCCCACTTTTTTTACTTTGCATTTGCTTGAAAACCCATCACTTAACTTCCAATCAACACCTGGTTCAACTTCTTCATCACCAGCATCATTGTAACTATTAACATTTTGACCAAGAAGTGTGACCTCTTTCACTCCTTCCTTTTCAAGTTCTGCTACTTCTTTGACAATTGACTCAACGGGTCGAGACCTTTCTCTACCTCTAGTGAAAGGAACAATGCAAAACGAGCACATATTGTTACAGCCCCTCATCACCGACACAAAAGCAGAAATCGAATTTTTAGAGATTCGAACAGGGCTTATGTCAGCATAGGTTTCTTCAAGAGATAGAAGAGTATTTATCCCTTTTTGACCATTGTCAACCTCTTCTAGTAGACGTGGCAAATCACGATAAGCATCGGGCCCACAAACAACATCAACCATTTTATCTGAATCTAAAATCTTATCTTTTAACCTCTCAGCCATACAACCGAGTACAACTACTTTCGGAGGACTAAAAGATTGTGAACGTCCAGTGGCAACATTGCTTTTCCAGTGTCGTTTCAAGAACCAAAAATAGTTAAGTCTTTGCCATACTCTTTGTTCAGCGTTGTCCCTAATAGCACAAGTATTAATGAAAATAATCTCGGCACTTTCAGGATCGTTTACAATTTCTTCATATCCAGCTGTTTTCATAACAGATAGGACAATCTCCATATCATTGACATTCATCTGGCATCCATAGGTTTCCTGATAGATACGAGCTCTTGGAAGAACCTCAGAGGACACAACATCACTAGAAAAAATTGAATAGAATAATGAGTTCTAATGTACGATGCCAACATCATCTATACGATTACGTATGAAACAAGGTTATTAAGATAATAATAAAGATCATTTCTCCAATGCACACATCTCTACAACTCCACAAGTCGAAATCCGGGATTCAAACTAGTTTAATGGGATTTTTGAATGTGCTTTTAAGAAGATTATATCATGATTTTAAGAGGCAATAATCAATTTAGAGTGTTTCACAGAGATTGATTATAATTAAAATTGTTTCATTCTTTAGGGTCAAAGAAATGACATTTACATAATCGAGTAAGGAATTGCTTAGATATTATTTTATTCTAATTCTAGTTATTAGAACGCAATCCCCATTTTGAAAACACAGATTGAAAAACCTCCGTTATACTATGACCGACACTAAACAAGAGAAACGAAAACTACAAGAGATTCTTATCTCTACAAAACAAACATTTCGAATGTTGGCATCTATTACCACCTAAACTACAATACTTGTACATAAAAAGTTGTATAGTAGAAATTTGACATCATATTTAGATCAGAAAGCTCATCATTTGTTTCTAAGCGGGTGTCTAGATTAGCTGAATTCTTGGGCTTAACTGAAACTGTAAAAACCAACAAGCTCAATCTTTTAGGGCATATGGATTCCAGATAAGCCAATAAGCTAAAGTTATCAACTTGACCTTATTCACTTATATAAGTCGTGGCTTATCGGCTTTTCCAACTTCAAATAAGCCTATAAGCCCGATAAATAAGCTAATCTAAAACTGAAATGAATTCTAATCATGAATTAAATATTGCATTTATTAAATTATAAGTTGATTAATTGTATTAACTTACTCAATATAAGGAACTGTATCTGAAGCAGTGAGAGCAGGAGTAGCTTGAGCTTGTGCTTGTGAAATAAAATGATTAAAAGTTGGAACATTTTCATCATTAAATCTGGGGGGTTTTGAGAAAGATGATGATGTGAATTTGAGTGCAAAAGGTGTTATGAAACGGCATCGTTTCGTGGGTGAAGTAATAAAAAAATGTTGAATGAGTTTGTGAGCGTGATTGAATGAATGTGTGGTGAGTTTAGTACGAAGAGCACAGTGAGGATGAATTGTGAAAATGGAGGATAAAGAAGCCGCCATTTGAAATGTGGTTTTGTTTTCTCCGGTGAGAGAGGTTTGGACTTTGGATAGGAGAGAACGTAGTAATGAATGAAACCCCTCCTACCCGTTGGATCTTCTTCCAGCCCGACCCGATCCAACTTTCTTGCTAGTAAAATAATTCAGTCGGGTTCCATTTGGTAATTTGGGTGGTGTTTAGATTGGCAGCTTCGGGTTGATGGGTTCAAATATCTTAAGTCAAACATGACATGTTTAGTTAATTTTTTTTAAGAGTTAAGTACATTTTTGTCCTTGTGGTTTGTAGCAGATTTCATTTTTGGTTTAAAATTCAAAAAAGTTTTGCTTTTGGTCCGAAACACATAGTTTCGTTTCACTTTTGGTCCATTTCTATTAACCCCGTCAAAAGTAGCCGTTGGAAGCTACATGAGGGTACATTAGTCTTTCCATGTTTTATTTAGTTAAATAAATAACATTCCTCCTTCCCCTTTACTTCCTACGAACAGAATTAAATCCTAAAAAAACACACACGCACACACCTAAGAACCCTAAACAATTAGACATGGTAAGGTGCAACAAATGCGACTCAATAGGAGTGATTCGTACTTCATGGACACTAGAGAACCCAGGAAGACGATTATATTGTTGTTCTAAAAGGGTAAGGTATTGATTAATTTAACCTAATTTTGCAATTATTTTCGATTTAACCTGAATTTGCAATTTTAAATTTGTTAGGGTTCAAATCATGGTTTTATTGATTGGTATGATGAAGAGATGTGTCAATGTTCTGTGCTTATAATTAAGCAGCTAGAAGATGAAGTTGCTGACATTCGTGCTAAAAAAAGAAGGATGAAGATGATGTTGATCTTTAGTTGGGTCTTTTTCATACTATTTTATCTAGTTAACTGATGTCATGTACAAGTTAGTTGGGAAGTTATTGGTAGTGAAGTAATTGTAGAAATGTATCTTTTGAACCTAATATTATTGCAGTTAATGTGATGTCAGTTTCTTTAAATTTTGTGTTCAATGCTACCTGTATTGGTTGTTAAGAGTTGTGTAGTGATAAGAAAGTAAATAGGATTGTTGGAAAAAATATCAAATAAGATATGGTTGTTGCAGACATAAATAAGAACCATAACTAAGAAACATAAAACAGTTGACTAACAAAAGTCAAACAATACAATGTTTGAAACCAGGTTCCATACTAGAGTTTGACAATCAAAAGGCTTACATAAGTAATTCAGAAACACAAAAGACATAAGAGACACACAATAATAGTCTTACATAACCAATTGATAAAAACAAAAGCATTAAGAGAAGTCTGAACTTCATTCCTGCAAATTTTTCCCTTTACCATTTGCACCAGCAGGCTTCTTTATTAGTGAAAGCCTGTTTACTGTATTCTTTGTGAATCTTGGAGTAACAAAATGTGCAGTTGGCCTGAGAAATGGTGCAGTTTGCCTGAGAGAAGGTGCATTTGGCCTGAGAGAAGGTGCATTTGGCCTGAGAGAAGGTGCAGTTGGCCTGAGAGATACTGATGGCCTAACAAATGTTTGTGATTGGTTGACAGATGTTTGTGACTGGTTAACAATTGGTGTTGAGGGGTTGATAGATGTTTGTGAAGCTTATGACTGGTTGACTAATGGCCTAGCACTTGCAGAAGCTTGTGACTAGTTGATTGATTTCCTAGCACTTGCAGAAGCTTATGAAGCTTGTGACTGGTTGACAGTTGGACCTTTTTACCTTTGCAAGATCTGTTGTTATGACTTACTTGCCCACATTTTGTGCAAGTAACTAACTTGCCAGCTCTACTTAACTTCCCTTTTTTAACCATACCATCAAACAACTCAGCTGCACTTTTCTTTCTTTTCTTTGATGGTCTACCTACAGGAGTGTGATAATCTGGTGGTGTTAATGTTATTGGACTTGGTGACTTCTTCCACATGTTTGGGCCATTACAAGGATTTATCTTAAACCTATACATCTCTTGCTAAGTAGATAGCCAATAACATTCACTAACCCATGACTCAGGTATACCAGGTTCCTGACCATTGCTTACTGTAGGTTCCATGATCATTCATACAAACCTTAACAATGAAGTGTAGAATCAAGATGCAAGAAAATAAAGACTTTATTGATGATTGAAAGAAAACCTTTTTGGTGGCTAGAAACCTAACAATATTATAATTGACTAGCTATATTGTCTAACCTAATTTTGACTAAACTAGGAGTATTTATACTAAAAAGGTTCTGCCCATTATAGGCTTTTGTTGGGCTTTTCAGGCTTTTTCTTTGTCAGCCCAATTACATTAATAAACATTAATTAATTAACCAACTAACGAGCTAGACTTTTGTCTTGTATCTTCGAGTGACCGAAGCTTCTTTGTTCGGGTCCATTTATGTGATCCTAACAATCTCGGCGCCCTAGATGGATGGTCATAGAAGTTGTTTATGAGAGCTTCACACGGGGGCCATGTCTCTTTAAAGCGAGCTATTGGTTGAGAGGGGGTACGATACACGATGTTGTGTGCGATGTGGTGGATAATTCAAGTCTCATAACACCTGATCATGATCTTCAGAACTTGATGTGATGACTTGATCCTATGATCTTTGACTTGTTTAAGCTTTAACTTCTCTGAATTACTTTGAGATCTTCTTATCCCGCTTGACTTTGCCATACGCTGAACAATAGTCCACATCACATAATCAGTTGGAATCTGGAAAGCTTTGATGATGTATCTTCTTCTAATCTCCATGACGTTTAGCATTTGAAGAAGACATTGATTTTCAAGAGATTGTGCGGAAAGCTTTGTATGTAAACTTTCTTGATTTCTTCCAGATATGTATAAGGATATGAGCATTGTCTGCATCGGATATCTTGAGTCCGTCAATCGAGCTATCATAGAACAAATTAGAGTTCACCAACAAAACATTTTGTTATGTAAAATCCACTAATGTGTTTCTAGAAAAACATTTTGTGAACACAACAAAGGTTTATATTTTTGAAGGGGACCTGTATTATAGTACGATACTTCAGATCTGCTGGTCGGTGTTACATTAACCTCTGTTACCGGAGGAGAACACGATGATGTATAGTCGCGGAGAAACAGCACTGTGAGTCAACAGATTCGCTGTAAAAGAAACCTTCTTGACAGTTTTTGTTCTGCAGCGTGACAAGCGTATTCCGTCTACTACCTATAGGAATCAGATTCCCTAATGTTCGCACGTTCTCTAGACCAGAAAGTCCGAAGACAAAACACACTATAAAACTTCTACTACTCAAGGGAGAATGGTAAAGACGTTAGGAGTCAGTACATTTACTACCTGCTGACTAGAACCGTTTATAATTCCTTTTTTTTCAGCGTTATACATCTTGATGACAATTTAAGTCCCGTTAGAAGGCCTGTGGCAAAACATGTGATTTGATGAAAACACATTCGATGTGCTTATAAAAATAGTTTGAGTGGCACACACGAAAGTTTAAAACTATCAGAAATGCTCTGATGATGTTTTGAAAAACATCTATCCTCAAAGAGAGCGGGAGAATGTATGGCCTCGGGAATCATCCAGAACTCGTGAGGTGTAGCGATCGTGACGCGTTATGGCAGGGGAGTAGATTCCGTGACGTCGTCTAGCGGGATCAACGTGGCGTGGTGGAGTGGGGCTGCGGCTATCGCGTGCATCAGGACCAGGTGGGGCAGATGGACAGTGGGGAGTGCACGAGGATCGATCTTGGGGTGGACCGACTTAGGAGGTGACAGGGGGAGCGATGAGGCCGGACGTGTAGGTACGGCATCGCGGTATTGCATATGACAGATGCTACTTTACAGCGGAGAGGGGATGGAGCGGAGCGAGAAGCGTGAGAGAGATAGAGTATATGCTCAGTCGTTGAGGGCGTGCAGTATCGGTGATGTGAGGCGTCCTGGAGGGATGGGTATAGCAATTTTGGACAGTCAGACGAGAGAGTTGGCGGGGGGTAGCGGCTGCTCCGAGGGGTCGTGGGGGGGTGAAGAGAGAGAGTCGTGAGAATGTGGTGGTTGTATGGATAGTGTGTGTTTTATTATAGAGGGGTACTATAGGAGGAAGGGGTGATGGAGGCGGAGGCGACCATATAGGTATATAGGTCGAGGAACAGTCGCCCCAGCAGAAGGTATATGGGAGGAGTTGTGAGTTTAAGGGCTTACGGGCGACGAGCGCGAGATCGCATGGTTTAGAGCGCGCGGTTGGGAGCGACAGGATCCTTGATAATAAGTTCGGCGCCAGGGACGGGGGCGTATGGGAACAAGAGTATACGCTAGGGGGGCAGATCGATGATCTTATGAACGTAGTGAAGCTGCGGATTGTTGGGGGGGTGTGGGGGTGCGAGGGACAATAGCTGAGGCAGTGAGCAATAACATCAGCATAGTGAATGGGGATCCTTGGTTAGGACCGTCAGCGCGCGCGGCTGTGTGTAGTATCGATGAGGGCCTGTGACGTGTGCGTGCGGGCTCCCTCAAACGACTATAGGCGCTGCGTATGTGCGACGAGAGTAGAGGTGTGGCAGAATATAGTGGGTATAAACGCGCGTAGCACAAGTTGGTATAGTGTGAGAGGAAAAGACACGAGAGAGATGATTAATATATAGAACGACAGTAGGTAGTCGGGGGGGGGGGCTTAACAAGCTATCTTGGTGTCGATATGTTAGGAAGCTGGGAAAGAATGAGAGCACGTTGAACGCTACACTAATTCCCGATGTGTTGCATGGAGCGCCGGTAGGCGCTGCGGTACAGGTGAGAAGATGCCACTGGGCAAGCACAGAGAGAAGTGCGAAGTATCGCAAAGTATCGACAGCGAGGGAGATATGAGTTATGCACACGGAGAGTACATTTACAGAGTAGAGGTAGAGGATTATGCACATTTAAGAAGAGTAGTTTTTTAAATTAGTAGGCGACGCTCTCCAGTGAAGGACAAAGGTACATTGCTTCGCAATAGTTCACAAAAAATACCAATAACCACTTAGGAACCCACCTTTCGAATCACTAAGTTTACAATCAGTGAACCTAGAGATCATAGTAACTTTGGAACTAAAATAACGCTCCGTGGTAAGTTCTACGGCTAACATGGGTTCCATTATCAAATGTTAAAGGACAATTATCAACAACGCAAAATGTCATCACGTGGGTTTCCACTGAGGCTTAACACTACCAAACAACCTTTCTAGTTTTCTTCAAGCTGCTATAGATAGTGTTCACATTATGATTCCTGGGTTGCTTTCCAAACCTGAACCTGCTTATATGATTCACACTATGTTTGCCCTGGGGGGGTTTTGGTATTCACAGACTTCAAAGAACGAATCACAAACTGATTATGGTCAACAACATTCAACTTCCTATTGTGATCTGCTGCTCTTCTCGCGTTCATACTTTTACTGGGCAAGATACGATGGTTCCAAGTGTGGCTCTTTAGCAAGGTTGCGAGATTATCAGATGGCCGTTTTTAGTTCTTGTAGACAGATTTACAGAAACATTTGGCTTCTTGTTTTGTTTGCACTGGTGGTTTCTTCTGTGTGGGACTATTTGAAGTCCTGGGAGTTCTGAAAAGTAACTTGCTTTTTCTTAGGCAACGGGGTTGCTTTTACCCAGTTGGCTCTTTTTGGAGGTGGAATGTACTTTGAACTGTTGGTATACATCCCTGAAGCAAGTACTTTGGGTTTCTCAGAGGTTGAAGGTCCACTACTTGTTTTACCATGCACTAGGGCTTTCAGCTTGGTATTTTCAGAAGTTAAAGCACTAAGCTTTTCAGTGTACGCAGTACGTGAGTGAGTATTCGCCTTTGACAGTTCATCATACCCGTCTTGCAGACTCAACATTTTTCTACTTAAAGAGGTTAAAGTCCATCTTGCTGAATCCTAAGGGAGGTAATCATATCTTTCAACTGAATTCTATCAGTGTCTAAGGCCTGTTGGTCACAACTACCTTCAGTGGAACCTACATTCAACACCTTCATCGATTGTTAATAACTAGCATCCTTAAATTCCTGATAGTGGTTGTCATTGTTCCATTGAAGCTGATCTCATAACTTATTTAATTCAAACAATAGCATTTGAGTGCACTGAGAAGTGTCTATGCACTGTTTATAATTTTGAAATTTAAGTTGCAAATCAATATGGGTCTTTTGTAAATGAGAGTTACGTTTCTCAGATTCAATGACCATCTTTTGTTGTTTTAAAACTTCAGCTTCAAGTTCAAGAACTTTAGTGTGTTCCCTATCGCATGCAGATCTAAGATCTTCGCAAAGGCAATTCGAACTAGGAGGCACAACAATTATCAAAGTAAGCACAATAGAGCAGATATCTTTTTCTAAACATTCAGCAATTAAGCAGTCATTTTTGATTAAAAGATTTTTTCTTCTCTATGGTCAGGTACTTGTTATCAAGAACACATCTCATACTCACGCTTCCAAGTCATCAAAAATATGGTTCATAATCTTATTACTTCTTTACAAATTGTTTCATTATCAGGATTCTAATGTGTTATTTGAAATGGTCATAAAATGGTACCGAGTTGTTGTTCAACAAACTGTTTGGCATAATCAAAACACCATTCGAAAACATAGAGTGGTTTTTGTGTTGTTCGTTCATTTATGATACCTTTCAAATTACTGAAAAACGAACAGCATTTAACCTTTTGAAGATTAGCCAAACTTGACTGGAGGTGGACATTATGACAAAAGTAGTAACAGTGGTGGTCAGGGTTACAGCATTACTACAATTTTATGGCGGAAAGCCAATACGCCTGTTCTTGGGACAGTTCCTTCTGAGGAACAAACATCATGGCATTAAGCTTGTCATAGAAACCGTTTGCGGGTCTAACATGTCCTGTTTTTTCACTCATCTTTTTCATGATAACCACTTGGTGTACCAAGACCAACTTCCCATCCCATATGCCGAACAGGATGGTGATCTGGGATTCAAAAGTGTACAGCATCGTACAAACAGGTTGAGCTCTGCTTGCTATATAACCAAGAACCCAAGACCTGGGTTTACGGGTACCTAGGAGGTCTTGTGCAAGTCAGGCGTTGCGCCTTTAGTTTCTTAGAAAAAGCATAGAATAGTTTTGTGTTGGCATTAAAATCTTTGCAACAAATCTCTTGCAACTTTTTTAGCATTCTTTAAACAAACAATTTCATCTAGATAACTATCTACTAGATTCCTTTTTCTCAGAAAAATCCTTTTCCTCTTCAGATTGTAAAAATGCAATTGAATTTTCTTTTCCTTAAAAAGTGGATTATAAGCCAAATCATTTTCTTGTCCAAGTTCAGCGTACGCTTATTAGGCTGAAATCACTAGGCTTGTTATCCTGTCTAACTTTTTGTTTTCAAGATCAAGGTTTGAGACAATTGTGGGTATCGTAGACGACATATTAATTCATTGCTTGCATGTGAAGAAGCTCATTTTTTTAAGGTCTCATTTCCCAACATTTTTCTGTTAACCTTAGATGTCCGTCTAGTTGGGAATTGCAAATCAGTTAAGATGGCAATCAAAGAAACTTTATCAGATGTGTCCAGCAGATACCTTCAGTTTGGAACAATTTGGGCATCTGTGTAAAAGATACTGATGATACGGGATCGTATTGTCATCAATCTCAGTCTCAGCATCGGAGTCTAAATGTTCTTCCTGGTGCATCTCCTGACTCAACTGATAATCCACATTATCAAAGATTTGATTGTCATTGGAGTGTACCTCATTGACTTGACTGTTGGTGGCACTGGTGGATGACAAGTTGGCCATGAAAACGGCAGCAGCATTGGGGCCTTCATCCACGTCGCAATTCGATCTCGGAGACACTTGCTTTTCAGAAGAAAGCACAAAAAAGCAGATGTCTTTTGCTATATTATCAGCAATGAAGCGCTCATTGTCATTCGAAAGATTCGTCATCACTCTTTGTAGACGCCTTGTCTTTACAAGAAGATGCTTATTTTTGTCACCAAGGCGCTTGTTATCCGCAAGACACTTGTCATAGTCACTTTCCATTTTATCAAGACTACGCTCAAACTCCTTTAACTCAGATAGATGTCAGTATCTAGGTTTTGAGAAAGGTTTTTGATGTTTTCATAAAATGGTATAATCTCATTAACAAAACTGCGTCTATACTCCGACCAACATGGTTGTGCTCTTCCATTTTGTATGATTGGCTCAAACGCAGTAAGGTACTCTTTAATTTTCCAAACCTTTTTGTGTACCTCATTATTTGCTGGACGAGTGTGAACAAAAGGAGTCATAGGTTTTGAACCTGCAGCACTTGAATCCTCAGCAGTTCATCTTGGTTTTTGAATTTCTAAAACTGAATGATCTGATCGTTGTAGTGGATTGTTGATTTTGTTTTATTTGTAGATTGGTGTTGTTTTTGTTTGATTGAGTTTGGTTGAAAGTCAATTACCTGTATCACACGGGATTTTACAAATCTTTGATTAAAACCGAGAAAAGAATCGTATCTTTCGCGGGATTTTACAAAATCAAGAAGAAACCGTAAAACAATAATGAATTGATCTTGTGTAGGAGGAAAGAAAAGAACAAGAATATAATTTCCAAATTTAAAAGATTATATCCCTTGACTTTAGGAACCAATTATTTACTTCCCAAAATTAACCTCCACTAGGATTATAATTAATTGTACATCCCAAAGATATATACCATTGACTTTAGGAACCAATTATTTACTTCCCAAAATTAACCTCCACTAGGATAAAATCAAAATTCCCCTTGATTTAGAAATAATCTAAATAATTTTTCTTCTCAAAAATAAAGATCTCTTACTTTTCTTTTCTTTTTTTTAAAAAAAAATATGCCTAAACTCTTTTTTTTTTAAATAAAATAAGCCAAAATTTATTTTTGAAAAAATAAGCCGAAATTTTTCAAAAAAAACTTTCGATGAGATCAAAAAAAAATTAAGTCGAAAATGCATATAGAATATTAAGCTCGGTCGATTTAATTTTTTTTCAAACACACAAGATTAAAACACCTACCATTTAGGCTAAAAATTAAGCCAATCCTTGATTGCTAACACGAGATTGGATATTATGATAATTAGATCTAAACATAAACCAGCTATGAATCAAGAAAGAAACAACACACAAACAAATTCGGATCCCTCTTTATTTTTTATTTCTGAATAAAAAATAGAAACACAAACCAAATTAAATCATCAATCTTGAAGGCTCTTGATACCAATTGTAGGTTCCATGATCATTCATACAAACCTTAACAATGAAGTGTAGAATCAAGATGCAGGAAAATAAAGACTTTATTGATGATTGAAAGAAAACCTTTTTGGTGGCTAGAAACCTAACAATATTATAATTGACTAGCTATATTGTCTAACCTAATTTTGACTAAACTAGGAGTATTTATACTAAAAAGGTTCTGCCCATTCTAGGCTTTTGTTGGGCTTTTCAGGCTTTTCTTTGTCAGCCCAATTACATTAATAAACATTAATTAATTAACCAATGGGAACATCGGTCGCCGAATTGTAGTATGCAAATTTAGGTAGTAATAGGGTTACGTCAGCTAGAACTAAATAAAAAAAAAACGAACGAGCTAAGACTTTGTCCTTTATCTTCGAGTGACCGAAGCTTCTTTGTTCGGGTCCATTTATGTGATCCTAACACTTACCATGTCCCAAATGCATGCCACTGCATGCTTGCAAGGTATTCCTGTGAGATCCCACTTCTTACATGAGCATGTCCTCTGAGTCATGTTGCAGACATACTGTGTACCATGAGGACCAGTGGCTTGATATAGATCTCCTCCATTCCATAAAACACTACATTGAGCAGCCTCCTTTTTGATGTTGTTGAAGATTTTTGTGGCATTAGGTGTAAGAGGTCCATTACTCTTGTTGATCAGTTGCTGCACAATTACTATCCTTTTCATCAGATATTGTCTGATAAACTCCAAACAAGTGATTATGGGCTTATCCCTGCCATCCAATAATTGTCTATTGAGAACCACTTTAGATTTACCACTACTTTAGGAATCTGCCATTTTTGTCTTTTCCAATTTGGACTTGCCACTTGGACCAGTTGAACCACTTGAACCACTTAGCTTATTTGGCCCAAACTGTGATCCATCATCATTACTAAATGTAGGCACAATTCCTCTACACTGAGCCCTAACTCTAACCTTATCATTTTTTGACAACCACAACTGTCTCCTATTTTCAACAGCAAGTCTGCTAACCATCCCTTTTATCAATTCTTTGTTAGCAACAGTTTGGACACAATAGAAATTGTCACTGTAAATATTCCCATCTACAGGCTTGTGCTTTTTAGCTAACATCTTTAAGGCTTTTTCCTATTATTGTCTACATCATCTGGGTCACTGGCACTATCAAAATCTTCCAAATCTAGATCTTCAAACACTTCAGCTTCTATTGGTTGGGTATCTTCAACTGGGACATCATTAGATCCTACCCATTCAACATTTTCATTAGTATACTTCCTAAAATCACTCATATCTACTTCAACATCATCAATCCTATCCTATAAGTCCACATCAAAATCACTGTCATCACTCTCTTCACTACCATCACTATGTTCAACATCATTGGGGATTTCAGTTTGATCAGCTACATTAGGAACTTCATTTTGATCACCTACATTAGGTTCACCCACATTAGGAACTTCACTGGGTTCACCCACATTAGGAACTTCACTAAGTTCACTAGAATCAGGGTCTAGGTTACAAAAAATGGGTCAAAGGTTTCTTCAGATTCAGGATTCTCATTATCTCCTAATGGTTTAGGCTTATCAACTGGATGCACGACATACAATTGCATAAGTTTAAACCTATCAACATACTTAGTGAACCTCAAGACATCACTATCATTACTTAAAGGTAAAAGAGCATCTTTATCTGGCATTTTATACCAATATTCCATTTTGGGGTTCACATAACCTAAGCCTGCTACCATATGGGTTACTTCAACAACTGAAAAACCATCTGAATCAATTTGATCAAACCAATGTACCTTCCCACCATCGTAGAACCGATCTGGTGCTTTACTTAACTCACCACCATGGTGTATCTTTAATGAAAATACAATTGGAAATCTACGTGCAATAAAATAGATGAGTGTATTAGATACACCATTTAATTATGAAACCCCCAATTTGTAAATGAACCCTAATTAAAAATGACACTTACTGTATACTGCGTATGGATCAAATGGATGACCATCAGGTCTCAGCACCCATTCACAAAGCAACATTTAGGGTTTTTAGCAAGCAATTGGGGTTTTAAATATGAGAGGATTTTGATCTGGAAACTATGAGGATGAAAAATGAAATGACGAATGTTGACTTTTTAGGTATAATAGGTTTTCAATTAGCGGGAAAGGGAAAAGGACGAAATTACCCACGTAAAAATATAAGAAGACAAGAATACCCTCACGTGTTTGTCACATGAGTGACTCAGTTTGTAACACCCCCAAAATCATGTAGCAGCGGAATGGTAACAATGGGGTGCTACGTCAAAGTACAACAATCAAGATATAAGAAACGACCTTAAATGGACGTTTTAAGATAAGATTTCATTCGATGCCATAGCAAAATATCAGAGTTCATACATTAGGTCCCATATGTTTTAAAAGTCATAAACATTTCAAGTACATATTTAATTAAACAAAAGCTTCATAATACCAAAAGATGACTTAAGTTTTTAAAGATAAAAAAGTTGCATAGACTTTAGATAAAACACAGAATCCATCTTCATTGATATCCGCCACGGCTCCCCCAATCTTCATGCCCTAGGACCTGAAATTACATGCTAAAAGTCAACACAAAGTTTGAGTGAAATCATAGGT
>BQNB010012087.1:0-79967 GCA_026074375.1 Tanacetum coccineum
TACAACTAATTCGCTCAATTGCTCGGTAGTGACGAGTATTCTATCAGAAGCTTGGCAAGGATACACTTTTTTCCCGACCGTTACCATGATAAAGACATAACTATTTACAACGTCTTGATCATAGATCAAAAAGAACCTAAGTTGGCATTCCAGTAACGGTCAACTTTCCAATCATCCCATACTTTACATACTTTACAAGGCAAGTGGTGATATCTTCCACTTTATACAATACTCTACATCGTCGATTTGTATCAATGAATAATCGATCCTTCGTGTAATTCCTTTGATAGTTGCGAAACAATTATCTTCATACTTTCCCTCTCTTTTTGTTGTGATTTTTCTAATTTTTGCAATTTTTTTGCTAACACTATACTATGAAACTCGGTGTAATTTCACCATCTTCACGATCATAATATATATGGATAATTCCTTCGATAATTCCTTCATTCTTCGGACGTACCATTAATTGACATGGTAGTAAAATACATGAGTTTTGACTATATTATACATTCCCATTTGCGATGTGCAACTTTCTTTCAACCATACCAAAGATAGAAAACTTTGACACAAGACTCGGGAAATATAAACTTTACACTTTAAGCAACTAGCAACTGTAAAATAAACTTAATCTAACAGGGTATGCTAAGGTGTAAAGGTGTAACGAAACAAATAATTGGTGTAGTTCCTAAAGGATTGGCTTTACGGGTTGTTCTAGGGGTATCTTACTCTTAAAATGAGAGTAAACAAAGGGTTTATACGGGAGTTAGCTAACAAGTGTAGTTAGTTAATAAGCAACATGTAAATGCGATTTGGGTGTAATCCTAAAATTTACCAATTTAAACAAGTTACTCCATCTAAATCCATAGTACTTATTACTGCGGTCTGGAGTGATATACCAAGCCAAGTTCTAAAGTTTACAACATCTCCGACACACTCATATTTTTGCTTATTAACAAGGGTTATTATGTGCGGGTTATGTATCAAGTAATTTCACAAAAGTATGCTTGAAAAAAAATTAAATTTGAGCATAATTTAAGCATTTTAGTGTGAGAATTAGGACAAGTATACATTCTAATTTCATCCCCCCACTTGAATTATACAACGTCCTTGTTGTATAGATAAAACATTAAATACAGGAATTAAAAAGAATTAGAATGAGAAACTCCCCTGATATTTGCTCGGTAGATTCTCCATGTTGAGTTTATTGAGCTAGAATTCGTGTGTTGAACAGCCACCTTGAAGTTTCAAGACTCCAACACTTCAAGATCTCTAGATTTGTAAATTCTTCACCAATATTCGTCGATATTTCTTTCACGAGATCCTGTGTAAATTCTCAGAAAACAAATGCAATTCTATCTCTATGTATTCATTTGGTTAGACTCGAAATAAATACCTAAAACTGTGCAGGAAGTCGATACACCGTATCCATACCACAGGATACGCCATATCGATACTTGTATCGAATACGCTGTATTCGTTTAACAAATACGCCGTATAGACTATGCTGAAAATAAAGACTGGATAACGTCCAGAAGGTCAATACGCCGTATCCATGGGGTTTAGATACGCCGTATAGAAGATATGGGAAGGCAGACTCGATAAAAACTAAAAATACATTCCGGGTTGCCTTCCGGCAAGCACTTTTGTTTACAAAAAAGTCTTTAAGTTAGACTTGCCCCAATTTAATCCCATCCTTATAAAATAATTTGAGGTCGAACGGGATGCCAAACAGCACATACAAATTCTTGATTAGGAAAATGAATGACATCCATTTGTTAAGATGATTCCAAGTCATGATATTAAAATTTAATCCCTTGATAAAAGTTTCGGTTTTGAAAAATTTATTAGATGTGTCATGACTTGTTTCCAAAAGCTTATTTGACCCATATGCATAGGCACCATCATCCGTATTTATTACATTACCCCCCGAAGAATGTTTAATATCGATTTTATTCTCATCATTGTCCTTATCCGATCTTGAATCATCGGGATAAATTACGTTAAAACGAAATAGATCATTAAAGTATAAAACGTTTTCTTCCTCTTCATCGCATTCGGATAATGATGTTTCACTTTTCAAATCAAATTTATCGATATGTTGAGGACTTACAGTAGGTTCAGTTAAGAAATCTGATTTAAACGTTAGAGCATCATTGTAAACAATGGCTGAAAATTCATTCTCAAAATCTTTAAAGAAGTCTAAATCATCAAAACAACTGACCGTAGGCTCGGGTGGTGGAAGTGAAGGCATATCAACTTTTTCCTTATCATTTTCTGAATCCGTTTTCAAATAATTGGTAGAAATTATTTTATAAGAAAACGAGTTTTTGTCAAAAATTACCGTGTAATCTTCATCGTCGAAATCGTCAAATGAAATTCTAAAGTCAATTTCATTGTTAAGAGAACTTGCCGTGGGTTCACGAGAAAGTGTTTTAGATGATACCCCATCATTAAAGGCTATAGCTGGGAATTCGGTTTCAACGAATCTGAGGTCGTGAATGTCTTCATCATACCAGATTTTAGCTTATTTAGCAGTTTCCCAGTTAAACACTTTACCACGTTTTCGAGCTTTTTCTTCCTCGAGCGTGACGTATTCATATATAGTAATGTTTGGATCGTCCATCCTGTAACAATCTTACTAGAAAAACTATCAAATAATCAATACATTGTATTCAGTGAACTGAATACGCCGTATTACACAAACATAGTAAGCAAACAAGCAGGAATATAAACTACTCTAAATTACACTAATTTAATTAACACTACTCCTAAGGGTTAGATCTAATGTTAAAAACCAAAATATAAAATAAAAATAAAGATTTAATTTCACTCCCCGGCAGCGGCGCCAAAAACTTGATGTGTCATTGTGTGGTGTATATTTTTATGATTCAAGTTTTAAATTTATATTTTGCCGACTTAACAAAAAACAACACTTTAACAGGCAGTGTACCCGGTCGGTGGTAGATTCGTAGTAAGTAGGGTGTCGAACACTTGAAGCGAGGTTAAATCTCTTAATTTATTTATATTTTGGTTATCTAATCTAAGTCAAACCTATGCTAATCCTATGTTAGTTCTACTCCTAATTCTAACAGATAAAAGGGGGTTTCAGCCTAAGAGACTAACACGGGTTTGGTTGGTGACTACAATCAATTTAAGACGCTTTAACCCACGCAAGCAAATTAATAAAAGATAAAAGAGCGGTCGAGCCTTATGATAGAAAACTATACTAGCCATCATTAATCCGATTAGAAGTTGGTTTGTTTATTCAGTGCAATGATTACTTATCTCGAAGAGGCATATCATTCTTAGACTTAAGCGGGACTTCATCCTAAGACCTAGACACATTAATTCTGTCACTATTAAAGCATCCGCATAAACCATCCTTATATATTGATTATAATTCATATAGAGGATGACACCGTGTATGTCGAACGAACCCTAGCTAATAGAGACTTTACCCACTTACTACTTAACGGTAACTAGTGTTAGGTGGTAGTCCACAATCCAAACTATACCAATGATCAGATCGTTATTAGTTAGTACTAAGCCACTACCTTCTACGGTACAACCAGTTCAATCGAGGCAAGCAAGACATTATTAGTGATCCTATTTGTTCCACCTATACGCATTACTATATGGAGAGCTATCCCGGACTCTTAGCCTACGCCCAAACAACACCGAAGTTGCAGCGCATTAAATATGTAGGACTAGACCTAGTTGAATGATAGGTCGCATACTTAAGCACGTAAACAAGTATCATGTGATATACATAATCAATAATTCAATGATAAATTAAGAAATCGAGATATAAACAAAACCAAACATTCAAATCTTCATAATAATGGCTAACACCCGAAGGTATTTGCCTTCAAGCATCATAATTAATACAAGAGTAATGGCTTAGCCAAGGTAAACTAACCGAGTTAACGAATGATACCAAAAACTGAACGATTACAAAAGTATAAGAAATTACACGTTGTCTCCTATGGATTGGAATGCGTTGCGAGACCTCTTCTACTCTTTTTCTCCTCTAAAAATCGACTTTTGTGGTTTAGGTATCGAGAATATGAATTAGGACACTTAAAACTTGTTTTTTAGTTTTATATTTATAGGGTCTGGAGTCGATGTCGATACGGCATATCCAATGTATTGGATACGGCGTATTAGGGTTTCTTGGAGTAGGGACCACGTTTGATATCTTCTAGAATATTCACATACTATATCTCCAATACGGCGTATTGGTCTTCACTAGATACGGCGTATTGAAGTTGTTTCCTTTGTGGTCTTTAGTGTGTGCAGGCATAGATACGCCGCATCTTCCTTAATGGATACGGCGTATTGGTTGTCAGAATAGTAAATCTTCAAAATATCTTCGTTTAAGCTCCAGAATGCGCGCCTTTTGCTAATATTCACCAAGTACTCCGTAATTACTGCAAGTCTCAAATATAAACGATTAAGTAACAATTCTTTGCAATAATTATACAAAATAGGTTAATTACATAGGATAAATGATGCTATAAAATAGACGTTATTTGATGTCATCACAGTTGATAATGGACCAACGCACAACTAGTTCAGTAATCTAGCAAAAAGCAAGAAAGCCGCCTCTTACCTTCAATGAGTTAATGAGTAATCTTATCGACTTCTCTGCATTTCCCATGAACCGCCTGCAGATCACTAATTTGACTAAAGCTGACCTGGTAGGACAAGTTTATAATCTTCTTAAAGGCACATGCAAAAGTTGTGTGGAACTTGAATACAACATGGAAGAATGTTACAAGGAACTAAATGATCAACTGGACTCGAATAACCCTGAAGGAGATCGATGTCCATTCGATTTAAGCAAACCTCTACCTTTGGTTGAATCTCGAGGTCGTCAAATTGTCCCTGCTCAGTACTTCTTCAACAATGATCTCAAATATCTGAGAGGAGGAAGCACAGACAGAAAATATACTACTTTAATAACCAAGACAAAGGCTGCTAAGTATGATTTAAAGGGCATTGAGGATATGGTTCCTACGTTATGGAGTCCTATAAAGGTAACTTATGACAAGCATGTTTCTTTAGGTACTTCACATTGGGGACCCAAACGATAAAGATTCTGCGAATATGCAACCAACAGGGTGTCTAAACATGATGTATACTCCGCCAAGAGAATTATGGCAGTAACCAATGTCAAAGTTAACAAGTGTTATGTTTATGGTCATTTAGAGGAGATTGAAGTTAGAAGAGCAGATCAACAATTATACAAGTTTATAGAAGGTGACTTTCCAAGACTTCATCTGAATGACATTGAGGACATGCTTCTTCTCGTTGTTCAAAACAAGCTCTTCAATCTCAATAGTGACATCATTGTCAACTTGGCTGTGGCATAACGTATGTTTACATGATGTATTGTCATTCAGAAGAGAGTAGAAGACCTTTAACTGGGCGTTGAAAGCTACCAAAAGAAGCTCAACATATATAAGCCAAGAACACGTGATGAAGACCTCTCCCGAAGAGCATCATATACCACTCACTCAGATCCTCAAGGATTCATTTATGAAGACAAGCTGAACAGAAAAATATTGATGCGTTCTGATGAGCTCTATAAGTTCAGTGACGATACACTCCAATCTGTTCGGGATACTCTTCATGACATGGAAAACAATTTGAGGATGAGGTATAACAAAGTCATGCCAAAGAGGAGTTGGAGTAACTTAGACAAGAAATGGTCTCACATCATGGTGAAAGACATTGATCGACAGTTGCTGGAAAGAAGGTTGATAAGGAGCATAGAAAAGTTTGTTGGTGGAAAGAGAAATAGGGTGACCTTCTGACTGCTGCAATGGTAATATGACTCTATTCATAGTTTGTGTTCTACCATTCAGGTCATATTCTCGTAATTATAAAATCTTGTGAATATGCATATAAGTAGTGTAGGACTAATAAAAGGCTTATATAATGTTTGAGTACGAATTTTCAAGAATTTTTCAAGAAATTTAAAATCTTTCAAATTAACGTACTCAACACCATATAATATCCCTCATAATTTAAGGAGGAGCATTAAAATGTTCCCAATAAACACTTGTTGATAATCGGAACATTTTTTCTCCCCAAACACTTAATTTTAAATCAATTGATATCCAAAATATTAAAAGATTTGACATTTTTGATAAGGAGAGAAAATGTGATTAAAATATAAGGCTTATAAATGTGATCTTAATGACTCTAGTGCAGCTTCTTCCTCGTATGTGCAAAACATTTTTGAATATCTAGTCATATATGAAGGGGGATTAATTTTGACAGTTAATACTATTAAGGTATAAATGCTTTTGATAATATATCACAAGTACCTTGGTTGAATTTTCAAAAGGTTTTAATGGAAACTGTGGCAATACCAATAGACCGACCATGAACTTAATTTTATGGAGTTATAAAGTGGTTAAGCTTAGGTATCTGTCTGACGATCCAACCAAAACCAGAGGGATCTACCCAGGGACATTCCATTAGATAGATTAGAAGTCCTTAGGTATGATACAAAAGGAGTAAAAGTGAGAAAGGGGATAATGCAGACTAAGACAAAGCTAACACTGGAACAAACCCAACATGGTGTTAGTGATGAAGTCTTGGTAAGCATTGAAGGGGTTGAAGAATGAAAAAGAAAAGTAAAGATAAAGGGTCAAAAGAAAGAAGCCCTCCTTACACTTAGGCAGAAACCGGGTTAATACATATGCTATTAGAGACACATGCTCATATACCTCGTTACTTGTAGCCCCTTTCACCTCCTCCACGTTAATCACACTTGGTGTAAAACCATGTGGATATTTCAAGTCATCACCACTATCCTTTCTCTTGTTCAGGATATCATATAAATTAAAAGGGTCATCAGATAGAACTTTATCCATATCAAGCATTATATTGTTGTGGTTGTTATCATAAAGTAAGTCGTTATTGTGCATACAACTTGATTTAGAGACCCTCTCAACATCATTATGTGCTGTGAGTTTATCTCCAGATTATGACCCGTCGTCTTTCGCATCTTCTTCATCATCAGATGACTTACTTTCATAAGAATCATTACAAATAAATGGATCCCAGGCTTCCATTTCCTTTGCACGAACCCAACACATTGAACCTTTCATGATGACTTTAAAACGTTCAACAATTATCTCGTTAAGCTTAGTTTTTACACACAAATGCTTATAAAATAGATTTTTTAGCTAAATCATGCCATTTAACAAGGTCACCCCATTTAGATGCCACTTTAGCAAATGTATTACGGGGTCTTTACATTTAGAGGAAGCCCTGTTGAAGGGATACAAACGACTTCTCTCATTACTAACGAAAGAGTTACAGCTGGTTTCAGAGTAGGAGAAGAACCATGATGCCAACACCTCTCCTGGCAGAGTGAGGACCATTTCAATAAGGCCCCATAACCCTCCTTAAATAAGGTGTGACAAGTTTATAAAACCATCATTTCTAAATTAACGTATAGATTTAAGCATGCTTGTGATATTCTTTTACTTACCTGTAACACCCACGATTTTTATCGTATTATAACGGACAGGGTCTATTTGGGAGGTGCTACGTCAATAAATATAACTAACTCTAGCATAGAAAACGTACTAAAAAGAGACGTTTTTAAAATTCATTTATTCGAACTAGATTTTTACATAATAGGTCCCCAAATTGTTTCATAATTACAACATTTTTGCAAATCATCTTCGAATGACTTTTATTTAATGGGCCTTCAAAACATTTAGGTTTCCATAAGCGACAACCAAAATCTCCATCGCCGAATTACCTTCAAGGACCTGAGATAAAACATGCTAAAAGTCAACAATAATGTTGAGTGAATCCATAGAGTTTATATATATATAAACAATAAAATTTTCCGAACACAAGTATCATTTCTCAAAATTCATCAGGATATAACGATGTGGATCAGACAAAGTTATAGGGGGATTATTATAAGCCTCATGACATTGAACGTTACCATATAATAAAATGCCCACTATACACCCTCGCTATGAGTGCATATTACTCTCTATACAACGCATCCGTGGTGTCATTTTCCCGACACGAGACGATAGCCAGTCGTCACGGATTGGAGGTGGCAACCTCCAAATAGTACTATTTCATGTATAAGCGTCTACCATTACCCGGTAGTTAACAATTCATGATTTCCGCGGGTCTTTTATCTAGCGAGTTAAGCTAACTTATAATAATCAAAGCTACTAGCATACATTCGGGTCCCTTGTGTTCTATTTTTAAAAACAAGCATGTTATCCCCCTTGCGGGTTTATAAAACAATTAAAGTATTAAAATGCGAGGCTATTAACTCACTTAGTGATGTCGGACGAGAATATCAATGAATAAAAACTCCAGAAGTAGGCGCGCCAATCAACCAAGACCTATACAAATTGTAACGGGTCTTAGGTTTCTAGTGGATAAAAATTAACGAAAACTCATAAATTAAATAAGTATATGTATACATATAGTTTATATGCTGATCCTGCTCTTGCAACATATTTATTTCACACTTAGAGTTTTCTAGGTTTTTAGCTTGTTTTATTATTAGCCCACTTACTCATATTATTCAATTTAGTCCAAAAAGCCCAATAGGCTCATTAAGCAAGCCCATTAAGTTATTAAGTTGATATTATCACTCAAAGACTAGGTCCTAGCCCATTAATTAGGTCCAAGTAGATTGGGCCTAAAGGTAAGTACATAGAGTCTAATTTGTTACACTGGGCCTAGTGGCCCAATAAGGCCTTATGGCTCATTTAAGCTTATATATGACTCTTGTTATAATTTTTTGGGTTCTCAAGGTCGGGATACTATTATTATCAGTATGTTAGCATTTTAAAACTCCCAAGAAGTGAGTCCTACCACCTTGGGTTTTAGTTACAAAAATTGCTTTACATAGTATAGTGTTCGGGTAGTAGTAAATTTTGTATACTTTTATGCTTACGAAAATAATCATAATTTATAAACCGTAAATGGTATAAGTTATATATTTATATCCTTAGCTTCATATTTAAGTGTACTTTACAGATCCAAAACCATTTTTATACTTAGTTTAAGTATACTTATACATATGAACAATTTACTACATAAAGGTCAAGTTACAAATTCGGATTGAAATATCACTTTTACCGTTTTTGACGCCATTTTCAAACCGTAAATAGTTGGTTGACCATCCAATTGATTCAGAACCTACATAATTTTATCTAGGTCTCATAGTCTTAACTTTTTAACCAAATCAGTCCGTAAATGTGACTTTTATACCATCTGTACAGCAAGGTCAGAATCCACTAGTTTTGGTATTTTGATCATATCTCACTCAATATTCACTTTCTAGAAATCATCCAATTTGCCAAGTGTCCACAAAAGGATTATCTACAACCTAATGTACTCAAATCCAACCTCAAACCTGTAGAAATTTATAAAACCTACTGTTCATTACAGCCCATAAATTTTATGATTATTTTACTTGTTTAAATGGCTATTTTAGCTTTGATTAACCTAGATTCATACACACAAAGCCCATTTTAATCCTTGATCATCATATATCATGCATGTACATATACACTTGGAAATCAAAATAAAATGATATCAAAACTTATAAAGTTTTACCACAATAAAAATGATGATGATGATCTAATGATCAAAAGAAATATACAAGACTTCAACTTCAAGCTTGATCTCCACCCATATTATTCTTGATCACCATTTTCTTTACCCAAAATAACTTGATAAAAACTTGTACAAAATCAGCCCCAAAATGTATGTAAACCCTTCTTGAAAACCCTTTAAATCACCTCCAAAATATAGTAACCATACTAGTAAATCATCTTAACTTGAGTGCTTAGTATTTGATCTTGAATTTTTTTATAGAATGTGTGTTTATGATGGTGTTGGTGGCGTCACAAAGAGAGGGAGAGAGAGAGAGAGAGTCAAATGCAGATTTTGAGTTGAAAATATGAGATATGTGTGTATTTTAGGTCAACATAAGCTTTATGTATAAGCTTAGACACAATGCCAAGTGTCTAGGTGTGGGATGAGGCTTAATACCAAGGGGACACTTATCTCTTTGGTTTTGCCGCCCCTATGGGGTGTGATATTAGTGGGATAAGTTTAAAAACTTATCCCACATTTTGTAAATGCGGGTATTATCAAAGTCCGATATTTAAAAAGGTACGGTGCCACACTTTTTCTTAAATAAAAACCGACTACTTAAGCTCGGGATTTCACTTCCGAGACTATTTTTATTTCCGTCACATTAATTTTGTTTAAAACATTTAATAAAATGCGTACATTTTAAACACGAATCCGGCTCAAGACAATGAACAAAAATGACGACACTTATAAAAATAATTAATTTACGATCTTAAAAATAATAACGAGATGCGTCGAAAATTTTACGATGCTCGAAACGGTTAACGAACACGCGATCAATTGTCGACTCGCGAAACGTCAAAAATAAATATTTTAAATTTCCGTTCGTAATAAAATACGAAAATAATTAATTACGACCAATAAAATTTTAAATGTCGACGTTCGTTCACACGAATTCATAAAATAATAATTATGACGTCGAATTCGCGATCGTCATACGCGTCGTGAAACTCGGGTTGTTACATTCCACCCTCCTTAAAAGGGTGCCGTCCTCGGCGCTCGTCCTTTCGTACTCGCCTTCTCGTTCGTTCGGGGCACGATAGCTTCTCATTATTTTGCGGGTTCGTGCGTTCGCAAGTAAACAATTGATATAATTTCCACTCGTTTTGACTATTCCGGATGGAAAGTCAACCGAAACAAGTAGTAGTTACACCACAAAATATAAATACGATCGTAAAGGCTCTTATCACAAGAGGCAGAAAGCAATTTGCGAAAATGAATTCGACGAAAAAAAAAAAATCATACACGTCGTTCCAAAACTCTTATAGTCGCAATCTTCATAAGAGATAATATACGTCGCAAAATAGATTCAATTAAAATAATCATTACGTCGTTCTTACGAGAAGTTTTCCGAAATAATGATCGATTCCAAACTTAGTTGGTGATCACAAAAACAACAAAACCAAACGCATCTCGGTTATCAAACACGAGATTGAAATTTACGTCGTTAATTAAATTAAAACATACGTCATTCACAAAACCAAAATAGACGCTAATGGTTAAGGCCGATATTGATTTATATCATTATCCAAAATTAAAATTCTCCTCGTTGTCCAATGGCAAAATGGACATCGCCCTCCCGGTCACATTTAACAATGCACTACCAGTTGCGAAAAGAGAATAAACCGAGTATTATAATACCCCCATCAAAATTGATAAACTGCCATTTCACTAACTCACATAAGCATATAACACAAAACACCTATTTGGTCAAATTAAAATGACTCTACACTTCTGCCTAGCTTACCATCACGCTTAGCAATTTCATGCCTATCGTGCGGGTTCACATTAAACCGGCTAGATTGCTCACTACACCCGGCTCGCCGAATGGCCAAGCCTTTCGGGTAGTGATCTCGACTAACTCACGGTCAGGTTTTTGCCAACCATGGTTACGCTTGTGGGTTTAACACGCCACAACCGATAATGGTCCATCAGGCTTACGCTCTTCTCACCCATCCTTCGTCTACATCGGGTGATTATACTCCTCCGGTCACATTTTCCTCATCGTACCGAGCTTGCCACAAAGATCCAAGCCCACCTCGACGATAATTCCCAACATAAACACGGCTTATTCTAATTAGTCTATACTCACACCACAATGGGTACTTCAAGCCACAATCGTCAACAAGACTTTCGGCGATGACCACCCATCTTATCATGTCCTAAATTCTCACTTGGGTGATTATACCCATTTCCTCACAACCTAAGCCATATCTTGGCAAAATGAGAGTGACCAATACGCTCACTACCATTTAAGAGCACCTATAAATCTTTGGTTGCACCTTTTATTTAACCAGAGATGGTGAAAATCATGACAAGATGAAAGAAAAAGGGGATCCGTATATTATGGTGGGATACTCCACTTAGTCTAAGGGATATAGAGTTTACAACAAGAGAACACAATTGATAGTTCAATCCATACATATTAAGTTTGATGAAATCAAAGAGATGTCTGAGACGTCTGTTGCTAATAACACTTCAGGCCTCGTTCTCCAATGACAAAAGACGTCAGATTATGACCACTCTGGCCCCGCGCCCCAACTACAAAATGTTTCTCCTTCAGCAGATAAACAACTCTATCACAACATGAGTTTGATCTTCTATTCGGTCCCCTGTACGATGAATTTTTCACTGCAGGTACTTTAAGTTTCAACAAGTGTTCTTCTCCCACCGATAATTCTAAACAACAAGACACACCACCTACAACGAATATTCAATCTTCAACAGAACTGAAAACTCCAACAAATGTTAATGCTAGGGAAAATAACGATAATCAAGCAGAAGATACACAGTTTCAACCAGATGAATTTATTAATCCTTTCTGTACACTGGTACAAGAA
Source organism: Tanacetum coccineum (assembly GCA_026074375.1). Lineage (NCBI taxonomy): Eukaryota > Viridiplantae > Streptophyta > Magnoliopsida > Asterales > Asteraceae > Tanacetum > Tanacetum coccineum. Next base: position 12,504 of record BQNB010012087.1, read on the forward strand.
ATTGTTGAGTCTTCCTCACGCAATATTGATAATTCAAATATGTATACATTCTATCAACCACATGATTCCGAATACCGATGGACCAAAGATCACCATCTAGAACAAGTTCGTGGAAATCCATCCAAGCCAGTGCAAACAAAATGACAACTTACAACAAATCCTGAAATGTATATGTTCGCACTCACCGTGAGTACTGCTGAACCGAAAAACATTAAGGAGGCAATGGCTAATTCTGCATGGATAGATGTAATGCAGGAAGAGCTTCATTAGTTTGATAGACTACAAGTCTAGGAACTCATCGACAAACCCTTTGGCAAGACTGTAATCAAGCTTAAGTGGTTATGGAAAAACAAAAAGGATGAAGATCAAACTGTGATTCGCAACAAGGCACGACTTGTATCTAAGGGATATGCTCAGGAGGAGGGTATTGATTTCGAGGAATCATTTGCTCAAGTTGCTCGCTTGGAAGCTGTTCGGATTTTCATCGCATATGCTACACACAAGTCTTTTCCAATTTATCAAATGGACGTTAAAATGACATTTCTTAATGGTCCACTAAAGGACGAGGTTTTTGTTGCACAACCAGATAGGTTTGTTGATCATGATCATCTAAAAAAAGTTTACCGTCTAAGGAAAGCTCTATATGGATTAAAGCAAGCTCTGAGAGCCTGGTATGATGAACTCTTAAATTTCCTGATGTCTAAAGTTTTTACTAAAGGTACCATTGATCCTAAACTATTCATGATAAGATACGGGGAGGATATTCTACTTGTGCAAATTTAAGTCGATGCATTATTTTTAGGTCTACAAACCTAAAATTTTCTAAAAGATTTGAAAAATTAATGCACAGTAGATTTGAGATGTCCTTAATGGGGGAAATGAAATTCTTTTTAGGACTTCAGATCCACCAATCCCCACGAGGTATATTTATCAACCAGGCCAAGTACGCTTTAGAAATACTTAAAAAACATGTTATGGATAAATGTGATACCGTTGGTACACCAATGGCTACAAAACCTAAACTGGATGCAGACTTGAGTGGAAAACTCGTAGACCAAACTGACTACCATAGTAAAATCAGGTCTCTTATGTATTTGATATCTAGTAGATCAGACATAGTGCAAGCAATATGTTATTGTGCACATTATCAAGCAAAACTGACTGAAAAACACCTCAAAGAGGTTAAAAGGATCTTTTGATAGTTAAGGGGTACCATTAACATGGGACTCTGGTATTCGAATGATTCTAGCTTTGAACTAACAGCTTTTTCAGATGCCGACCATATCGGATGTCTTGATACTCGCAAAAGCACTTCTAGAGGAATAAAATTCCTAGGTGATAAGTTAGTCAGTTGGATATCAAAGAAGCACGACTGCACTACAATGTCATCAGCAGAGGCAGAGTACGTGGCGTAATCTGCAAGTTGTGCTCAAGTAATATGGATGCGGACAATGGTATATTTGAATTGTACTTTGTCAAAACTGAATACCAATTAGCTGATATGTTTACTAAAGCCTTACCCGAAGATAGGTTTCAGTATCTTATCTGACGAATTGGTATGAGATGTTTGACTCCAGCAGAACTGGAGGTTCTAGCAAATGAATCTGCCTGATATAATATTCAAACATCGACTTCTAAATACTTTTGAGAAAAGCAAAATACAAAAATATAAAACCTATAAAAACAAATACAAAAATATAAAATTTCAAAAAGAAAATACAAAATCAAAAAATCAAAAAATTTCCAAAAAGAATCTTCTCGACGTGTCTCTTGGAATCGATAACATTTACGTACCTAGAAATGTCGGTTAATATTGACACGGGCGCGTAAATGAAGTTCGAGCAAGAGTTCAAATGCTTTCAAAACATGTCATTTCTATTTTTCTTTATGACTTGTAATCGCTCTCAGATTGCAACTTAGACCCAAACAACAAAGGAAAGTGTACGTTTCAGTGCGCTTATCCTTAGCGTTAGAAGAGAAGTCTTCTAACATAATGTCTTTCAAAAAATTGAACACGATTTTTCAATGACAATTCAAAATCTTTCAAAATTGTGTGTTCAACACTCCATCCCTCATAAAGTTTTACAAGACAATTCTTCTCCATTTGGTGTCATTTTCAAAATGAGTCAATGTTTGAGGGGGAGTTTTTCAAAAAACAAAGTTTTAATGATTTTGGATATATCATCTCACGACAATTCATATGTATTCAAAACATTATAAAAAGTCTTAATAAAAAATCAGTAATAATAATGACTACTCAATAGACTGTATGTTATAAGATGATGCAGTGTTTGAGCATAATTTTTCAAAAATTCTTCAATGACATTCATAATCTTTCAAAATTGTGTGCTCAACACTGCCTCAACCTTAATTTTATATTCTTTCTACAACTTGGTATCATTTTTTTGGTGTCAAACATATGTAAAATTGAGGGGGAGCAAGAAGAAAAGTTCCACATAATTCATGATGAAACATTTTCTACCCACTGCTTTTTGAAGAAATTTTTTAAATCATATGGTATTTCAAACATTAAGTGAATTAGTATTTAAAATAAGGGGATAAATGTAATTAAAATGTGATCTTGAAGATAATAAGTGATCTAAACAACTCAAAGTGCTTTATACTCTTCAGAAAAGGTTTTATGGTTACGATCTTATAACTAACAACATCTTAATTCATGACGAATCTGAAGTCATAAGGTGGTTAGGTTAGGTAGTAGTCCTATGATCCAACCAGAACCAAAGGGATCTACCTAAGGACACTCTATAGTCAGAAATAGCAGTCCTTAGGTATGATTAGAGATGAATGAGAATAAGGGAACAATGCCGACTAAGGTTGAGCTAACAGTAGAACAATCACAACAAGGTATTAGTAATGACACCTTGGTAAGCATTGAAGGGGTTGAAGAATTAAAAAGAAATATATGGATAAAGGGTGAAAACAAAGAAACCATCCACACACTTTAGGCAGAAACCGAGTCAATACATAATCTATCAGATTCACAAACATGAATTCTGGTATTGAAGACAAGACATCACGGACCCAGTGATGCACTGCACAACCCTTCCCAGCCATTCAAGTTTCTCTTAAAAGATACTTGTCTCATTTGTCACGGAGATACACATGAATTCTATTGACTTTCTCACTCCAAGTTAGTTGATATTGAATAGGTGGCAGTCTGCTTCAGCCTTTGATTACTAAAACCAAAACGCACAAATCAAGTCTAGAGCCAAGAGATCAATAAATAAATCTCATTAGGACACATTCCAAGACAAACACTTGTTGAACACTATAACACCCTCATTTTTCTCATATTAGCGGAAGGGTCATTTGGGGTGCTACGTCTTAATACAATAACTCGAGCATAGAAAACGACTCAAAAAGAGACGTTTTTAAATATAACCATTCAAAATAAAAGTTTCACAACATAGGTCCCAAATGTTTTCATAATCAATACATCATTTTCAAATATTTTCTTCGAATGATTTTCTTTAAATGGGCCTTCAAAATATTTATTTCATTAGCTTCTCCAAAATCTTCATCACCGAATTACCTTCAAGGACCTGAGATAAAACATGCTAAAAAGTCAACAATAATGTTGAGTGAATCCATAGAGTTTATATATATATATATATATTAAATTCCGAACACAAGTATCATTTCTCAAAATCATCAAGACATAACGATGTGGATCAGACAAAGTTATAGGGGGATTATTATAAGCCTCATGACATTGAACCTTACCATATAATCAAAATAATGCCCACTATACACCCTCTCGCTATGAGTGCATATTACTCTCTATACAATGCATCCGTGGTGTCATTTTCCCGACACAAGACGATAGCTAGTCGTCACGGATTGGAGGTGGTAATCTCCAAATAGTACTATTTCATGTATAAGCGTCTACCATTACCCGGCAGTTTAACAATTCATGATTCCGCGGGTCTTTTATCTAGCGAGTTAAGCTAACTTATAATAATCAAGGCTACTAGCATACATTCGGGTCCCTTGTGTTCTATTTTTAAAAACAAGCATGTTATCCCCCTCGCGGGTTTATAAAACAATTAAAGTATTAAAATGCGAGGCTATGAACTCACTTAGTGATGTCGGAAGGGAATAGCGATGAAATGAAAAACTTCGGGAGTAGGCGCGTCAATCAACCAAGACCTATACAAATTGTAACGGGTCTTAGGTTTCTAGTCGATAAAAATTAATGATAATTCATAAATTAAATAAGTATATGTATACATGTAGTTTATATGATGATCTTGCTTTTGAAATATAATTATTTCACACTTAAAGTTTTCTATGTTTTTAACTTGTTTTTATTAGCCATTTTACTAGTATTGTCTAAATTAGCCCAAAAAGCCCAATAGGCCCATTAAGCAAGCCCATTAAGTTATTATATTGATATTATTACTCAAAGACCAGGTCCTAGCCCATTAGTAAGGTCCAAGTGGATTGGGCCTAAAGTTAAGTCCAATAAGTCCATTTTGTTTCATTGGGCCTAGTGGTCTAATAAGGCCTTATGGCCCATTTAAACTTATAAATGACTCTTGTTATAAAATTTTGGGTTCTCGAGGTCGGGATACTTTTATTATCAGTATGTTAGTATTTTAAAACTCCCAAGAAGTGGGTCCTTACCACCTCGGGTTTTAGATACAAAAATCGCTTTACATAGTATAGTGTTCGGGTAGTAGTAAATTTTGTATACTTTTATGTTTACGAAAATAGTCATAATTTATAAACCGTAAATGGTATAGTTGGTATATTTATATGCTTGGATTCATAATTAAGTGTACTTTACAAATTCAAAGTCATTTTTATACCTCTTTTAATATTACTTATACATATGGGTATATTACTACCTAATGGTCAAGTTACTAATTAGGACTGAAATTTCACTTTTACCGTTTTTAACGCCATTTTCAAACCATAAATAATTGGGTGACTATCCAATTGATTCAGAATCGACATGATTTTATCTAAGTCTCATAGTTTTCACTTTTTAACCAACTTAGTTCGTAACTATGACTGTTTATCCCATCTTTACAGCAAGGTTAGAATCAACTAGTTTTAGAGTTTTGGTCATATCTCACTCAAATTTTACTTTCTAAAGGTGATCCAAATTGCTAAATGTTCACAAAAGGATTTTCTACAACCTCATGAAATCAAATTCAATGTCCAAGCCACTAAAAATTAAGAAATCGACTATTCATTACAGCCCACAAATTTTATGATCATTTCACTTGTTTAGATGACTAATTTAGCTATGATTAACCTAGATTCATACACATAAAGCCCATTTTAATCCTTGATCATCATATATCATGCATGTACATATATAATTGAAAATCAAAAGAAAACATAAACAAAACTCATAAGATTTTTACCACAAGAAATATGTAGAAAATGATCAAAAGATCAAAACAAGAACAAAGCTTCAATCTTCAAACTTGATCTTCAACCAAAATAAATTTGATCACCAAGAGGACACTTGTCCCTTTGGTTTTTCCACTCCTATAGGGTGTGATATTAGTGGTATAAGTTTAAAAACTTGTCCCACATTTTGTAAATGCGGGTATTATCAAAGTCCGATATTTAAAATGGTACGATTTGTAGTTGCTTTACTTCCCTATCCATGATTTCTTTAGGTTATTCGATGAAATGCAATTTCTCGTCGATTCTTACTTCGTCAAGAGGAATAATAAGATCTTCATCCGATAAACACTTCTTCAAGTTCAAAACATGGAATGTATTGTGTATTCCTTGAAGCTCTTGGGGTAATTCCAGTTTATATGCCACCGAACCCACTCTTGATAAAATCTTGAATGGTCCAATATAACGGGGACTTAACATCCCATGTTTTCCAAATCGAAAAACACCTTTCCACGGTGATACTTTCAGCATAACTTTGTCACCCACTTTGAACTCCAAAGGTTTACGTCTCACATCCGCATAACTTTTCTGTCTACTACGAGCAGCCAATAATCGGTTCTTGATTTGCACAATCATCTCTGTCGTTTCGCGAATCATTTCTGGTCCCGTGAGTTGGGCATCTCCAACCTCACTCCAACATACAGGCAATCTACATTTCCTTCCATATAGAGCTTCGAAAGGTGCGGCTTTAATACTAGCGTGATAACTATTATTGTATGAGAATTCAGCCAAAGGTAAGTGCTTATCCCAGCCACTACCAAAGTCAATCACGCAAGCACGCAACATGTCTTCCAATGTCTGTATCGTTCTTTCACTCTGACCATCAGTTTCAGGATGGTAAGCAGTGCTCATATCTAAATTCGTCCCCAATGACTTTTGAAGAGATCTCCAAAACCTTGATGCGAAACGAGGGTCTCGGTCCGAAATAATCGACACGGGCACCCCGTGCCTACAAACAATCTCCTTCAAATACAATCGAGTAAGCTTCTCCATTTTATACTTCTCATTCATCGGAATAAAGTGAGCAGATTTAGTCAATCGGTCAACAATGACCCAAATTGAATCATATCCAGATGGTGTTCTTGGAAGCTTTGTAATGAAATCCATTGTAATTCTCTCCCATTTCCAAACAGGGATTTCCGGTTGCTGAAGTAATCCTGACGGCTTTTGGTGTTCAGCCTTGACTTTAGCACATGTCAAGCACTTACTGACATATGTCGCAATGTCAGCTTTCATATTCGGCCACCAGTATAACTTCCTCAAATCATGGTACATTTTATCCGATCCAGGATGAATGGAATATTTTGATTTATGAGATTCCAACATGATTAGACCTCTCAATCCTCCAAATAATGGTAACCATACTCGTCCTTTCAGACATTTCGTACCATCGGATCTAACTTCAAATGGCTCCCCTTCGCCACGAAATCCTTCGGCACCAATATTTTCCTCCTTGCACGCTTCAACTTGTGCATTTCGAATTTGTTCGGGTAAATTGTTATGTACCGTCACCACTAAAGCACGCACTCGAATCGGTTCCTTATCCTTCCTGCTCAACGCATCAGCGACAACATTCGCCTTTCCCGGGTGATAACGAATAACACAATCGTAATCACTCAGAAGTTCAATCCATCTACGCTGCCTCATATTTAGCTCTTTTGGTCCAAAATATATTGCAGGCTTTTTTGATTGGTGTATACCGTACATTTAGTGCCGTACAAATAATGTCTCCATAGTCGAAGAGCAAAAACCACCGCTCCCAATTCCAAATCATTGGTCGTATAATTTTCTTCATTCTTTCTTAGTTGCCTTGAATAAAGGGTAAAATATGCAATCACCTTTTCTCGTTGCATCAACACAGCTCCAAAATCCTTTAAGAGACGCCCATCGCAATACAAACAAAGTCCTCGTTCCTTCAGGTAAGTGATAATTTTGGGCACTAATAATTTCTACTTCAATGTGTTTGAAATGCCTCCTCTTCGTCTTCCCCATACAAACGGCTTATTTTTCTGAGTGAGTTTAGTTAATGGTTTGGATATTAGAGAAAACTCCTTAATAAACCGTCGATAATAGCCTGCCAAACCCAAAAATTGTCGCACTTTCGTTGGTGTAGTCGGTGCAGCCCAATTTTTAATGGCTTCTATCTTTGCAGGATCAACATGAACTCCATTACTATCAATCACATGGCCAAGGAATTGCACGGAATCAAGCCAAAAATCACATTTTGAAAACTTAGCGTACAAATTTTTGCTCCTTAGCAAATTCAAGATAGTCTTCAAATGTTTACCATGTTCTTCTTTATTCTTGGAATAGATCAGAATGTCATCGATGAATACAATCACGAACTTATCAAGATACGGTTTGCACACGCGATTCATCAAGTCCATGAATACTGCAGGTGCATTAGTCAGTCCAAAAGGCATTACCTGAAACTCATAGTGTCCATAACGAGTTCTAAACGCTGTAATTGGAATGTCTTCCTCGCGTATGCGAAGTTGATGATAACCAGACCGTAAATCAATCTTCGAATAAACACTAGAACCTTGCAGCTGATCAAATAAGTCATCAATCCTCGGTAATGGGTATCGATTCTTGATTGTCAACTTGTTCAGTTCTCGGTAATCAATGCACATTCGGAATGATCCATCCTTCTTCTTCACAAACAACACCGGAGCTCCCCACGGTGACGAGCTCGGTCGAATAAAACCTTTTTCCAACAACTCTTGCAGTTGCTTGGACAACTCCTTCATTTCGGATGGTGCTAAACGATATGGCGCACGCGCCACAGGTGCAGCACCAGGAATAAGATCAATACGGAATTCAACTTGCCTGGGTGGCGGAAGTCCAGGTAATTCTTTGGGAAATACCTTGGGAAAATCTCGGATAACAGGAACATCTTCTAATCGCTTCTCCTTCGATTCTTGTTCAGTTACTTGAGCTAAGAATAGCTCACAACCCTTCTCGATATACTTTTGAGCCTTAATGCAAGAAACGATCTTCAATCGGGAATTATTTCTATTTCCTTTGATAATCAACGCCTTACCTTCCAGGAGAAATCCTAACCTTTTTCTCTCCACATAATATAGCAGCATCATATCGTGATAACCAATCCATCCCAATAATGATATCAGAACTTCCTAGTTCTATTACCATTAAATCGATTGGAAAAGAATGGTTTAAAAGATTAAGTGTACACCATTTCCACACATTATTGGTACTTACTACTTCTCCATCGGCCAATTCGACTTCATAGCTAGGAATAACTCATAACCTTCCTCGAATCAAGGGAATCAAGAGACAGAATTAGCAATTGAAGAGCGAAGTAAACGCGTGATTCACACGTGCGAATTTCGAGTCAAAAGAGAGACTAATACCATAATGGATATGCATAAACCCCATACTTTCCTAATTCGTTATTCACCTCTAAACGCATCTCAGAATTTTTACCCACGTTGCTCAAAGGAGGATTAGTCGAAAAGAAAGGATAGAAACGTTAAAACTTCAAGTCGGGTATCTATAGTTAATAATTTGGATAAATGTCCAAAGATATTCATGACGAAAGAAAGGAAATAAGAAGTAGATAACAATTGTCAAGTAAGACCGCATCCATAGATGGGTAATTCGATTAGGAAAAGGATAAGGGTACATATGCAGATGTCCCTACTTGTACCACTTGCAAACCATACAAAATCTTGATTTTTCAGAATTACGGTTAAAAATTGATCTTTATCAAAATCTTACGGTGACTACTATTCAACCTTGCATGGCCCCTTCTAAATTATACGTAGGTTGCCGACTATGTATAATTCAGGATTAGCAATGCACATGCTAGTTTGTCAAAACACTAATGTCATCATATTTAATGTATAATCATGATTAATTATAAGATAGAAATCATAAAATTGATTTTACAGAAACGTTTTAGGTATGAAGTAATTTAATTTACAAGATGTTTAATAAATAATTTTTTTTTGGTGATAGCAACTATTTATAATTCTCAATTAAAATAACTCATAAAATGATGACAATTTAAATTTTCTCAGGTGATATTATATTAACTTATTAAACAATAAGTGGTTTGCATGCGAGCTTTGGTACAGAGTGGTTTACAAAATGGAATTGGGTGAAATGATTACATTATGATGGAAACGAGTTTAGCTAAAATTCTTCATGAGATCCATGGATATAAATGGCGGATTGAGAATAAGAGAGACGACAGTTTAGAACACAAATTCAAATAAATGAGTATTCATTCAATGATTGCATCAAACAATAGGAACAGTTAAAAGAAACAAGAAAAGAAAGATAACAACGACACACGTAGAATTTAGAAATCAAAAGATAGTCATTTCATTAATCACAAACGAGTCATAAGTTTTATCGTGACACATTACATGTCACCATCTAATGCTATACAACCCCAAGGACTAGTTCTACTAACTGATATCTCAGTTTTGTTATCTGATTTACAATGATACTCCAAATGATAAACTAATCTATAAGAGTACTAGGTGGTCCACGTGCTCAGAAGGTCCTTCGTACATAAAGAAGATTTCGTCGATTTCTTTCTCGGACGTCAGTCCTTCTTCATCGGATGGTGGCGTAGGCACAGCCCCAATGTGAACGTCTCCATATAAAACATCTTGTTCCACCCTTATGGATGCATGTAGTCTCCTCTCATCATTATGCTCCATACAAGACAACTCCAAACTGCATCTCAGCCTCACACTTCTTCTTCGAAGTAAGCTTTTTCCCTGCTCTTTAACCCTTCAACTCTCTAAAACATCACCCAAAACAAACATGCTCAAGTTTCCCAAATCATGATTTGGTATCTCTCTCTCTTTTTCCCCATCTGATTTCTTTGATTTTAATGTAAGAGCTATCTTTGTTTGGCATGTTCCCATCTCAGCTTCGTAAAATCTCTAGATCTTGAACGGGGACGCTTATGTAAATACGTCTCAATGCCCAAGGTTCCAAAACACCGACATAAGATGATTCTATGAGCGAAGGATGGCTCTCCTACCTCAATACCGCCCATCGGAAAAGTCACGAAACAAACTTAAGGCATTTGGGTATTAGTCCCAAAAGTGTCCTCAAGTGAAAACGTCTGCCTCCTTTTTCCTCTGACTCAGAATCGGATGATACAGAATCAGATGACTCCGCATTAGGTGGCTCTGCATTAAGTGGCTTAGAATTGGATGACACACCTCCATCTGGTAGGGTTTTGTCACCCTCCACCTCATAAGGAAATATCAACTCAGCATCGTCATCGAGCTCAATCTCAACATCTTTGTTTTTAATATCCTCATTATTAACACCTTCATTTACACCATCATTCTCCTCTAACCAACCAATCATAACACCGGGCTGATGTGGGTCAACATGTGGGGCAAATTGATTCACAAGCCCATTATTCAGTTCTGGTTCTTCTTTTGGGTCTTCTTCCGGATCTTCTTTTGGGTTTTCTTCATCATCACCATCGTAATCAACTAAATCAACGTCGTCGGGAATGTCAACCATTTCGTTGGGATCATGGATATCCACAACTTGGTTCATTTCAGGAATAGCTTCGGTGTTAGCGTTAAGATGATTAGGGTTCTTCATGACAATCCACGTCGTATAAATATCTCGTATTAGTATTAAAAATAATTCACATAATAACATGTATATTCACATAAATGAATATCTTACATATTACAATCATACTATATATTTTTCCATATATATATCAATAAATAAATCCTTCTCATTCTTGTCCCGTCGGTAATGCGACTATTTCTATTGCTCGTTTTAGTAAAAGATTTCGATAAATTGTGTTCATTTTTTTTTTGTAAATCTTTTGTTCTCTATAACTTAAGACTTGATACTCAAACTATAACACCCTCAATTCAGCTCGGTCGCGGAAGGGTCATATGGTGTCTACGTCGTAGCCACAATAACTCAATCATAGAAAACAACTCAAAAACGAGGCGTTTGAAAATTTCATTCATTTGAATAAAATAAAGTTTACATCACGGTCCCAATAAGTTTAACAACGTCATATAACGTTTTACAAAATATTTTCAAATGAATAATTATTTAGTGGGCCTTCATATCTCCATCACCGAATTACCTTCAAGGACCTGAGATAAAACATGCTAAAAGTCAACAATAATGTTGAGATAAAACATGCTAAAAGTCAACAATAATGTTGAGTGAATCCATAGAATTACCTTCAAGGACCTGAGATAAAACATGTTAAAAGTCAACAATAAAACATGCTAAAAGTGCAAATATGCTCCCTGTGGTGCAAAAGTTGCCAGACTAATGCCCCACTTCACGATAGTGAAGGGGGCCTTCCCAGTTTGAAACTTTCATTGCACTCAGTGCTCCCTGCCAGGGAGCTACGTTTGCAATGGGAATTGAAATTCCATTGCATCGTGCTCCATGCAGGGAGCATGAATGCGTAAACAAGTTTGTTTTGAGAGGCCGCACTGCACTTTCATTGAAGTTGGGGAGCAATCTGCATATTTGCGGAAACCACAAGGGAGCTATTTGCGAGATTTCTCTATAAAACAATAAAAATTTTCAAACACAAGTATCATTTTTCAAATATTATTGGATATATAACGGATGTGGCCATACAAAGTTATATAGGGGATTTTTATAAGCCTCATGAAGACGTATCTTTCCCATATTTTCATTATAATGCCCACTATACACCCTCGATATGTGTGTCCCTTATTCTCGATACATGCAGCCGTGGTGTTATGTTCCCAACACATGCCCATAGCTAGTCGTCACTCGGATCGGAGGGTTGGTATTCTCAAATAGCACTAATTTATGTATAAAGCGATGCTTATTCCCGCAATTACAATCATGATATTTCCGCGTGACTTTTTATTTTAGAGGAGTTAAGCTAACTATATTAATCAAGGCATAGCATACTTTACGGGTCCCTTGTGTTCTTATTTTTAAAACTAAGCTTGTTATCTCCTCGCGGTTTCTAAAACATTTAAAGTGTAAATTTGCGAGGCTATGAAATCACTTGATGAATTTTCGGAAGAAAATAGCGGCGATAGACGAACTTGGACGTCGGCACGTAATCACCCGGAACCTATACAAAATGTATGGGTCTTAGGTTTCTAGTCGATAATATTTAAAATTACATTTAATACGTATATATATATGTATCTTATTTTTTTTTTTTTTTATTTGATGGATCCAATTTTTAATCTCTCCATAGTTTTATTCTCATAGTCTTCATATGTGCTTTTACATGTACTAAACATTAGTCATTTTTCACTAGTTATTACCAATTTTTGTTCAAATGCCCAATGGCCTTTTATGAGTCCATTGGGTAATTTAGTCCATTTTATAAGTCCAAGGGACCAGATCTTAACCTTTAATTGGGCCAAGTGGGTTGGGTCCAATGTTAAGTCCAATAGGTCCATTCATTTACCATTGGGCCTTATGGCCGATATGGGTCATATGTCAATTTAAGCTTGTTTATGAGTTTTTAGTAAATTTTGGGGTTCTCGATTTCGGGGTATGTTTAGTATAGTAGGTTCTTATATAAAAGTTCCTAAAGTGGTTCTACCATCTCGGGTTTTAGTCGCAAAAAGCTTTACAAATTTTAGCTTTTCAATATAGACGTAAAAAAATTATATGTTTATGCTTACAAAAATGTATACTCTTTCTAAACCATAATGTTTACTTATAAATTTACATTCCTTGTTTCATTTTTAAATGTGTATTATAAATCATTAAAGGTATGTTATACTTATTTTTAAATAAATATATAATTAAGGTCATTCATCATACAAAAGGTCAGGTTGACATTTTTGTGAAAATTCACTTTCACCATTTTTGATGTAATTTTCAAACCATAACTGAATGGTGATCATCAATGGACAGATCCTACATGATTTTATCTAGGTCTCATAGTTATAGGTTTTTAACCACTCAGTATCGCATTATGACTTTTTATTAAAACGGGGGGGGGTTTTTTCTGTCCAGCAAGGTCCAGATTTAATTACTTTTGGAATAATGGGTCATAACTTGGTCAATTTACCTTTCCATTGACGTATCAATTAGCCACTTTATATCATTCAATTCTCTACACCCTAGGTAAATCTAATCAAGTATAAACTTATGTTAAAAATCCTGAAACTTACTGTTTCAAACTGTTTAAATTTTCTAATGAGTTCTAGCAAGTTTTAGTGGTTGATTTAGTCATTTTCACCCTAGATCTATACATGCATGAACCATTTTATTACTTGATCATCATTTACAATACTGTACATTACATAAAATGAAATCAAACTTAAACTTAAACAAGTGTCATTCAAATCTTTTTCATAAGAAAAGTGTTGACAGATCACAAATTGATCAAAAAAGGATCAAGCTTGAGGATGGCTTCAACTCCAAGCTTAATCTCCAACCCAAGTGCCTTCTTTGAGCACTAATTTTATGTACCCATTGCATGTCGTACATTTTTTTAGGGAAAAAACGTAGGAAATAACGAGGGGATTTAGAAAATATAAGTTGTTCGGATTGCATGTAATTTTTCCGGCGACCACGGCGGTTTACGGCGGCGGTGACCGGCGGCCGACGGTGGCGATGGCGGTTTCCGATGACCGGAAAAGTTTTTCGGTGGTGGTGGTGGAGCTAGAGAGAAAGTGTGTGTTTTATTTTATAAATAATGAGGAAATGAGGAAGTTATCTTCCTTATATATGTCTTGCACTTAGTTTGGACTTTTGACACTATAATAGTCTCCTCTCTTCTTCAAAATTAGTTTTTGTCACTTGAACTTTTTACTTAGAATAAAAATCATCTATCGTGCGCTTCGGGATTAATACTTCCAAGTCCTATTTTATTTTTCGTTACACTGTTATTTTAATTTCTAACATTAAATAAAATATGTACATTTTAAAACATCAGTTCGGCTTAAGACAAGGAACAAAGACGACGTTTGTAAAAATAATAAATTTCAAATTTTCATTTGAAATAAAATACGAAATAATTATTTATGACAATAAAATTTTAAATTGTTCGACGTTTGTTATGAAAGTCACAAAATATAATCGAATGCTAACAAAATTATTTCTACGCATTTTTGAAAATATAAACATCGATGCCTTACGTAGAATTCGCCGGTTCTTCGTTGACATTACTTAATTTGCAAACGTAAACTCTCTCTTTTTAATTTTTCTGGTTAATAGTGAGTTCACATCTCAACATAAAAATGAAAATTATATTTAATACTCGAGAATAAAATAACGATCTGAAATTGACGGATTGTCACAGTGACGAAGTATTAAGTTGATACCATACGTCCTCTATAAAGTGACGAAGTGTTAAAGTTAAAAAATATCAAGAAAGATGGTTACATTCGCTTTCAACCATCAGATTAGTATGAGATTGTAAGTCACGAGTCACAAGATCACATGAAGGCAAAGATTACAAGATGGAGAAAAGAGATTATGCTTGGTTAATGATCTCAGGAAGCTCAAATATCACATACAAGTCAAGTCAAAGATACAAGTTAAAGCCTAAAAGTCTAAAGTTAACTACATCAAGATTCACAAGATAAAGATCAAGATAACAAGACTACGAGCTAAAGATTGAAGACATTCATAAAATGTAGAGCTTAAGTTTTTGTAAATTAGAGTGACCTCCCTTAGGGGGAGATTGTTAAGAATCGAGAGAAGACTCGGTCACTTCTAAAGTTGTAATAGTATAGCTCATAGCATAATATTTGGAAACTTACCAAGCTACCGGGTATCTAAGTCATTCCTTTGTTGACCGGCCTATGCAAGGTATATATACCCCTCTCCATGCCTTAGAGAGGGTTGGTTGTTCATTTGGTCATTTATAATATTAAATTTCATTTTCTTTCTTCACGAAAGTTGCTACATACCTCCTTTTCTCTATCTAAACTTTCTTTCTTAATTAGTTGTTAAGTGATTTGATACTTCTACACTATTGTGGTGGTTTTTTGTATATATGTGACAATCGTAACGACATTACCGTCACAAAAGTGGTGTATGTGAGATTCCATGACATTTTCTTTGCTCATGAGCTATGAAGGTAGGTGAGTAGGTGTATAATGATTGGTGTATCATGCGTTATAATGGTATAAAGCTATCATAACGTATGTTTTGGATAAAAGAAATAAAATCAAAAGGCCCACTACTACTATATAAGGGCGCTGTTGAGTATGTGGATTTATTATTGGCAAGATACCAGTTTGGTATGCAGCGTGTTAGACCTTGACCTGAAGCTCTTTTTGAGCAAATGGTTTCATAACAGGTTGGAACTGAGATGGAAAACAATAATAGTTAAAATTGGCTACGGCGGTGCACCGTTATTTTGGGTGTTTATTTGGGTCGTTACGGAGTTGGCCTTTTGGGTTGGTCTGTTTTTGTGGTTCCCTTATGTCTTGGGGTTTCTTCATAAGGGCGTCAGGTTATGGGACATCCTTGTATTCGTTGGTAAGTTTTTAGTTTGCTGTTTGGTATGGGTGTCGTACTGTTGGAGTGGTCGAAGTTGTCGGGTCGTGTTAGGTGGAGGTTGACGGTGGGTATTAGACAATTATTATGAAGGGGGGGTTGAGTTGGGTACAGGGTGGGGGGTGGGGGGGAGGTATCGGAGTGGTTTGTGGGATGTGGGGGCGTGCCCCGGGGGGGGGTAATGGCATGTGGAGATTTGGGTGTGTCGGGAGGGAGGAGGGAGGGGGGGGGCGTGGGTGGGGTGGGGGGGTGAGGTAGGGGCGGGGGGAGGGACGGGGGGGGGAGGGCGGGGGGGGGGGGCGGGTGGGGGGGGGGGGAGGAGGGTGGGGGGGGGGGGGAGGGGGGGGGGGGGGGATTGGGGGGGGGGAAGGGGGGGATGGGGTGGGGAGGGGGTGGGTGGATGGTGTGGGTGGGGGGGTCTATAGGGGGGTGGGGGAGGTGGGGGGGGGGGGGGGGGTTCGAGGCTAGGGGGGGGGGGTGGTGGTGGGGGGGTGAGAGGGGTAGGGGTGGTGGCGTGGGGGGGGGGGGTATAGAGGGGGGGGAGGGGGAGAGAGGGTGGGGGGGTGAAGGGGGGGGGTGTGGGTAGGTGGGGGGGATTGGGTGTGGGGGGTCGGGGGGGGGGGTGGGTAAGTGTCTAGTGGGGGTGGGGGGGGGGGGAGGGGTAGGTGGTTGGAGGGGGGGGGGGGGGGGGTGGGGTGTGAGGGTGAAAGAGGGAGGGGGGGGGGAGGCGGGGGATGGGGAAGGGTGCGCCATAGGAGCGGGGGGGGGGATGGTGGGGGGGGGATGGGGGTGGGAGGATGGAGAGGGGTGGGGGGTGGGGGAGGGTGGGTGAGAGTGGGAGGGCGGGGGGTTGGACGTAGGGGGGGGTTAGGGTGGGGTGTGCGGGTGGTGGGGGGGGGGGTGTCGGGGGAAGGGCGTGGGCTGGCGCGGGTGGGGGGCGGGGGGTTGGGGGGATGGGGGTGGGGGGGGTGGGGGGGGGGGGGTGTCAAGGGGGGTGGGGGGGGGGCGTAGGGGGAGGAGTGGTGGTAGGAGATAGAGGGGGGGGGGGAGGGGGGGGGGGGGGGGTCGGTTAAGAGGGGGGGGGGGGGTGTGGGGGAGGTTGGGCGGTGGGGAGGTCGGGGGGGAGGGGGTCGATGGGGTGAGGGGGGGGTGGGTCGGTGGGGTGGGGGGGGGGGGGGAGGGGGGGGTGGGCGTGTGGGCATAGGGGGGGGTTGAGGGCATGGGGGGGTGGGGGTGGGGGGGGGGTGCTCGGAGGGGTGGGCGGAGGGGGGGGGGTGGGTGGTTTTTTTTACGGGGGGGGTGGGGATGAGCGAAGGTGGGGGGGGGGCGGAGGGGGGGGGGGAGGGGGGGGGGGGGATGGGGGGGGGGTATAGGGAGGGGTGAAGGGGGGGGGGGGGTGAGGGAGGTAGGGGGGGGTGGGGCGGCGTGGGGGGGGGGTGGGGAGGGGGGGGTGGTGGTGATGGACTTTTAGGTGGGTTAGTTTTTATTTTTTTTTTTTTTTTTCTTTTTTTTTTTTTTTTTTTTTACTTTTATTTTTTTTTTTTTTTTTTTATTTTTTTCTTTTTTTTTTTTTTCTTTTTTCTTTTTTTTTTCTTTTTTTCTTTTTTTTTTTTTTATCTTTTTTTTTTTTTTTTTTTTTAAATTCTTTCCCTTTTTTTTTTTTTTTTTTTTTTTTTTTTTTTTTTTGTTTACTTTCTTCATTTTTTTCTTTTTTTTTTTTTTTTCATTTTTTTTTTTATTTTTTTTTTTTTTCATGTATATTTTGGTATACGTGACAATCATAAAATTCTTAGTGTATATTTGGATATGACGTTAGTATATCCCATCAGCAGTCCTTCTTTCAAATACTCAGTTCTATTGAACATCCCTAGCGTCCATGTCAGAAGTTAACAACATCCGTTTGGTAAGCAAAATTACATCCGTTTGGCTGTTGGCTTCTGACTGGGCGCTAGGGATGTTTTTAGAGTGTGCTTGGGGTTTTGGTACTTTCACGCGTGCCCAATATGTAGAAAATGATTTATATTCTAGCATACATGACAGTCACAAAATCGTTAGCGTATACTTGAATGAATCAATTACTAAGATAGCCAAAAATAAAATAAATTCAACTTTTTTTTGTGCGATTTTGTTTTTTCCAATTTATTTTGCCTTGTCTTCGCGCTCCATACAAAAAGTTGCCACGTTTCCTGTTTTTCCTCAAAAATGCCCGACTTTTTATGTTTTTTATCAGACTTTAGTGTTTTTTACCCGAAAAAAGCAAAAAGTCAGGCAAAAACAAAAAGTCAGGCATTTGCGCAGCCTATTTTTGGAAGTTCTACCTAAATGGCTATTAGTTGGAATTAGGAATTTTTCCCCCCTCCCCTTTTTTCTTCCCTTTTCTTTTTTTATTTCTCTCCTTTTTTTTCTGTTTTTTCTTCTTCCCTTTTTTTTAGGCTATAAAGTTAATGGCCCTGATGTAATATCACGTTGTCCTAATTCATTTCACAACGTACCAGAAGTATCATGGTAAATCGCTCTCCTAATATTTTTAGATAACCCGGTCTCTACTTTTCTCATTTCTATTCGGTAACTAAATAGTAAAAAAATGTCAGGTACAGGCGGATCCCCATTGAATCATGCTACCATGATGTAACCTAGCTGCGGCAATCATATTTGTGCAAGCACTATGGATTCGAAGAAAAACAACGACCACTGGATCTTTGTTGTTTCAATTATAGACTATATAGGTATATGTTATTGTTGTTTGTTTCTCATTTTCCAGATTAGATTTAATAGTAACAAGTTTTTATTTGAGTATATGTATTTTTATTTACAACTTAGGCTTAATATAGACTATCTATTTAATATGTACGAAATAATTTTTGACCATAAGTTAACCCCCACCGCAACGCATGGGTCATATGCGCACTCGTAACTACTACCCTCTGTAATGGTAATAAGTGTAATGGGCTAATTAAAAGCACCATTACTCAATAGCATACGGGAACCCATAAATGATCGATTAAACCCAACAATCACCCCATTAATCAGTTTGTTCATAACACTCGTTCGCCTTAGTGTCGATTCTTATTTGATTAAGGTTGCCTCTTGTTTTTCTCACTTCAGACACTCATTGTTGTAGTGACCAAATTCATCACATTTGTAACATTTACTGTGACTTTTATGTCGGACACGTTCATTACCATCTTGACTCCTTTCGGACCCATGACCTCCTCCTCAGCCACGTCCAAAGCCACCTTGATTTGAATTTCCATTGCCATAATGCTTACAACCGTGTGACTTCTCTTGACTAGCCAACAACAAACCAATGTCCTCTATTTTTATCGGTTATTTTATCGCTCTTGTTGCTTTAATTAAACTTCCTCATCAAAATTGCATTGGAATCAAACTCGAAAACATTGACTCAGATTGAAGCCACAATTTTAAAAAAAGGACTTAGGCATCGAATCAAGTACCCTTTTCACCAAGTCCACTTCTTCAAAATCGTACCAGTGACTACTTTACTTCGAAGCTAAAGTGCTTAACTTTGTCATGAAGTCATCAACAATACCGCCCTCCTTCATACGTAAGCTTTCAAGCTCTCACTTCAATGTTGCAAGTCGAGCTGATCTCACCTGCTCCAATCCTAAAAACCGTGTTTTTAGATCATCCCAAACTTGCTTTGGGTTGGTGTAACTCGCCATTTGCAATACCATGTATTCATATATCTCTTGAAACAAAAAGGGAAGAGCTTGTTTTGACTTCTTTAGATCCAGTTCTTCACCTAACGCTCTTGGTTCAACTGTCCCCCATAGGCCATATGCATTCGTAATTGACATTGTCCTTGACAAATACGCCGGATATTCGTCGAGGGATGAAGAACTCAACAACTTGATTCGATTATCGAACCTCATTCTTTTAGTACCAACACCATTCTTTTGACAGCCTTAGCCTCTTTAATCAAGCTTGTCCCGAGAGCAGTTTTCCATCAATCATGAAAACAAGGTCATAAGCACCTTTACTGTCTTCCATCACCCGCAAAAGTAACAAAATCAAAGCATTATGCTTTGATTTATTCCTACCCGTTTATCACACACCTATGGTTAATCTTTTTCAACTACTAGAACAAGCCTAGTTAATTGAAATCGGGTCCGTTGTTGAGATACTTCAAGCTACATCAAAAACGACTCACACCCCCTTTAATCGAATGCAGCTTCGATACCACGTGTAGAAATAAGACATCACAAAAAAATTAAAATTAAACCACTTTTATTTATGATAATGTGAATGAAAAATGAATTGCTAGAACTCTGATCAAAAGTATTCCTAAAATTCATAATGAATAAATTAACTACATAACAGGAAGTAGGGAAACTTATTACAAAATTTACTTCTAATTTCGTAACTAACTGGAAGTAGGAACCTTATTGCAAACTTTCACTTCTAATTCGTAGCTGAGAACTCATGCAAGACATAATATATGATGTAACTACAACCGTCTATAACAGTAAAACTCATGCAATACATTAATAATTGATAGCTACTACCCTCTAGAACAATAGTAAGTTTAATGGGAGAATTAAAAGCACCATTCCCCAATAGCGTACATAAACCCGTAAATAACCGATTAAACCCAACACTTTTGATGTTTTGAGTGTTAGCCTTGTTTTTTAGTAAAGTGATGGTTATTATTTATTCCCAAGCCTTGTATAGGGAAACGTAGTTTACGGGAATTATATTAAGCTAATTGGGCCTAGGTGTCGGGCTAATGCCCATTAGTTGTTTTGTATTCGGTCCATTAAGGCCTATTAGAAAGCCCAACGTGGCAAACCCTCTCTAGGGTATAAATACCACCCTCATAGCTTGTTAGGAGGGTGTTGGTTACATTTTCTTTCATTAGTAATCATCTATTTTTCTTCTTTATTTCTTTCTCTCTCTAAAACCTCTTTCTCTCTCTCTCTAAGATCTTTGTTATTTCGTATGTGATGATGATTTGATATAAACTAGCATGTGGTATCAAGAGCCAATGAGTATTTAGTGATTTGTGTGAGCTTATTCACAGCTTATTAGTGCTTAATATAGTCGGCTTATTTATGTTTTTTTAAGACGTGACGTTTGTGGGTTATATTCGATTCTTAGTTGTTTTTTCGGTAAACCTTTTGTTCCTAGATTACTTTCGTGTATATTTGGGGCATAGAATTCAAGTCCTTCTACAAGCTCCAGTTATTATTGTAAGATCCGACAATGGCACAGAATACAAGAATTAAGTGCTTAAAGAATATTTTGATGATGTTGGCATCTTTCACCAAACGTCTTCTGTCAAAACTCCTCAGCAAAACAGAGTCGTAGAACGAAGAAACCGAACATTAGTAGAGGCTGCGAGAACAATGTTTATTTTTTTCATGTACTCTGTTATTCTTATGGGTTGAAGCAATTGCTACTGTGTGCTACACTCAAAACCGCTCATCATTTCCCCGACATGTTTGGAAAACTCCATATGAGTTATATAATGGCTGAAAACGGGATATTCATTTATACATGTTTTCGGGGCTCTATGTTTATCCCAAGATTGTCGTGAGGGATATTGGGAAGCTTGGTGCAATATTCCATGACTTGTAATCGAATATGGCGTATGGATTTATTCTGGATACGGCGTATTAATCTTCTCTTCGTGGATGCTGAGTAAAGTTTAAGGCACGGATACACTGTATCTTCCTTGATGGATACGGCGTATAAGATGTCAGAATAGTAGTCTTCATGATTTCTTCGTTTAAGCCCCAACATGCGTGCCTTTTGATTATCTTTCACTCTTTGCTCGATAATTACTGCAAATAACAAATACAAGCAATTAAGTACCAATTCATACATAAATAATGTAAAATAAGCAATATAGTTGGGATAAATGATGTTATAAAATAGACGTTATTTGATGTCATCAAATATCCCCCCACTTGAATCCTACTTGTCCTCAAGTAGACTTTAGAAAACTTATGAAAATGTATCCCAAACCAAGGTTTAAGATTTTCCCTTTAAGCATTTTTTTCGTTTAATTACTAGCACACAACCAAACACATCACGAAAAGGGAAAATGAAAACACTCAAATCACTCAACTAATCTATGTGGTAACATTTAAGTAATTTATTCAATCGCTCGGTCGTGACGAGTATTCTATCATAAGCTTGGCAAGGATATACATCTCCACTACTAAAGCTAAGGAGTAACAAGTCTAAAAAGTTAAATTGGGTTAAGGTTTTAAGGGTTTGATCATTCTTTTTAATCTCTATCAATACTAATATTCTAGAAAAGGCAACAAAATGACAAATGCACGCCCAAATCCATAACCGTGACACTTCCCATTGCTCAGTCCTTAACTCGAATAAGCTAAAGAATATGATCAAGTAATCTTTACCAATAGTAGTAAACCAACAAGGCCGACAAAATTACACATACACATTTAAATCCATGAATGAGACACATGTGATTGCTCAGATCCCCATTCAAGTAAAACCAAAAGTTAGGATGAAGAACGATATAGGGTAGGGGATAACTAGTCCTTTCCCAATAGTAATACACCAACAAGGGTGACAAAATCACACATACACAATCAAATCCATGAATGAGACATACGTAATTGCTCAGTCCCTCATTCGAGCAAACCAAAGGTTGGGGATTAGTTTTGGGAAAATTGGTGTAAAATAAAACAAAACAAATAGATTAAGTCCAAACAGACAAGGAACAGTGTTGCTAGCTACTTTCCCGACCATACCCATAAAAAGACATAAATTAGACTAACTCATGCTTCTCATGAAAACAACCTTAGTTGGTGTTCCCGTAACATCCAACTCCCAATCATCCATAATATAATATACAACAATAGTGGCGATATCTACCACTTGATAGATGAAAATACATAGTTGGTTTATATTGCGACCAACTAAAAATAATATACAACAAAACTTTATATCGTTGGTTTATAACACGTAGAAACGAATAATCGATCCTTGCAAATAATAAAATCGGTTAAGTTTAGACGAACCGATTATCTCACAAACCTCTCCTTTTTTATCTCTTTTTTTGTATTTTTCTATTTTTTTCGATTTTTTAACCATAAAACAATATTGAAAAACGAAATTGGTTGTAAAATTTCACCACTTCACGAACATGATAAATCTGGATAATCAATATCCGATCATACTAGTGAAAGTAGTAATTATACAAGCACTAAGATAAACTAGTTTTACATTCCCAATTGCATTGTGCAATTTCCCGACCTAACCAAAGACAGAACATGTGCATTGCGACAACATGAATTACATACTTTTACACTAAAGCAACTAACAACCGAAATAGGACTTAATCTAATAGGGTAGGATAAGGTGTAAAGGTGCAACGAAACAAAATTTGGTGTAACAAAAAAAAGGAATGACTCAACAGGTTTTTTCTAGGGACATCTTACTCTAAAAACGAGATTAAACAAATAGGTTTATACGGGGGAACTAACCGGTGCGGTTAATTAATATCACAATATGTATAGGCTTTTGGTGTAATCCTTGAAATTTACCGGTTTAGAAAGGTCACTCCATCTATTAAAAATAGTGCTTATTATTTTGGTCTCGAGTAGTATACCAAGTCAAGTTCTAAAGTTTACTACAATCACTGGCACACTGATATTTTTGTGAAATTTGGGGTAAAAATTAGGAAACAGATAAGGCTAAATCCTCACAATTAGAAATTAGAGTTATGTGTACGGGGCATGTAACTAATAATTTCACAAAAAATATGCTAATTTTTTTTAAATTTGACATAAATTAGGTATATTATTCGTAAAAATAAGGACAAGTAACTGTTCTAATTCTCTTCCCCTCACTTCAAATATACAACGACCTCGTTGTATAAATATAACATGAAAAATAGTAAATTAAAGAATTAGAACATAAAACTCCATTGAGATTTGCTCGGTATGATCCTCCATGTTGCGTATATAAGCAAGACTGTGTGTTGTAAATACGTCTGAATACCAGCATGACTACAACACACATAGAATTCCTAAAATAAGCATCACCAAATTCATTTAATCGTCTAGTAAGGTTCCTATATAAATGCTCAGAAAATAAGTGCAATTCTATCTCCGAATAATCGTCAGTTAGAAAACAAAAATAAAAACTAAAACTATACAGGAAGTAAATACGCCGTATCCATGTTTCAGGATATGTCGTATTGAGACCTGTATTAAAAATCCTAAGTACGGGTCAGGTGTCGAATACGCTGTATTCGTTTAACAAATACGCCGTATCGACAAGTCTGACAATAAAGGTTTAAAGTGCAAGATAATAAAAAGGATAACGTCCAGGTGGGGTCAATACGCCGTATCCATAGAGTTTGGATATGCCGTATCGGCTACATGAGAAGACAAACTCGATAACAAATTGAAAATTACATTTCGAGTTGTCTCCCGGCAAGCACTTTTGTTTACAGAAAAGTCTTTAAGTTAGACTTGCTTCCAGCTTCACTCCATCTCATGTATGCTCACGTGTCCACGTGTGAGCAATTCTTCAATCTTCGCATCCCTTATGTTTTCGGGTCCCAAATTCAAGACTCTTTGTAGAAACTTTTAAGCTTTTGATACGGGTGCGATATTCCATTTAGCTTGTCACGTGCACTTACCTTCAGCAATGGTCGCATCTTGTTACATTGTGGATTAGTTAGGTGTTTAAACCTTGGATGTGATCGCACCATTTGATAAGTCACACTATCGTTACCATTGTAAATGGTAATCCTTCCATCAAACCGCCTCGCTTTTACACATATTTGTTTACAAAATGGTTTTCCAACTATAACATCACCCATTCCTTCATCACAGTAAGCGTCATATTTTCTACAACTACAAAATCAGTCACAACAGAAAAGTTTCCAACGAAAATAGACACATTGATAAAAGCTCCAACAACATTTTCCCCTTTATATTCAATTTTAACTTTCATTATTGATTTATAGAACCTTTTAGACATAAGATTGATTAATAAAATAAGGAAAAAGTTAGCATTGACATGTTCGAAACCCATCATGCATGAAAACTATAAGTTATAAGCACAATCCATATGGATCTTCCTAACAAAGTCACAAAAACTAAGGTATTCAACAATTCCATTACTTATCTCATTATCATCATTCCTAGTTTTAACTATATCCTTTATGGGTTCATCAATCACTTCACATTCCTTAATCGTCAGACCTAAGTCATCAACTTGATTTCTCCTAAGCTCTAATGGTTCATTTAGATCATTTAGTTCAATATAGTCTCTATACACTAGGTCTAGTGATCTATTCAAGATTAAAGCTTCTCCCATTAGCCTAGCTTCTAAATCAAGTTCCATTCGTTCTCTTAGTCCTAACGCATAAACTCTCCTAATATGTTACTAGTAGGATTATCACTTTTAAACATAATTTTGTCATCCCATACTCTTAAAGTAATTTTTCTTTTAAACACATTAATTTTAGCATGAGCAGTAAACAAGAAAGGTCTTCTGAGGATCAAGGGGAATTTGATATCCTCGGGCATATCTAGAATAATAAAGTCTACCGGGAAGACAAACTTATCAATACCTACGAATACGTTTTCTGCTATACCTTTGGGACATTTTATTGTTCTATCAGCCGATTCAATTATTAACTTAGTAGGAGCTAATTCACCTAATCCTAGATTGGTAAAGGTTGAGTAAGCCATAACACTAACGCTAGTTCCTGAGTCAGCTAAGGCCTTTTCAAAACAAATATTATTAATATGACAAGGTATAGTAAAAATCATTGTGTCTTTTTCCTTTAGAGGTAGAGAATCTTCATGAATTACTGAGTCATGCATGTTCATCGATGCTTCGATTTGGTACCCCATCCTCGGCTTTTCCTTAAGTAACCTCTTTAAGTTAGTACCAGATTCTTTTCTATCCATCAATTCAACTAGTACCATCTTCTTTTCATAACTATCATCAATCAATCGACTTGGAAAAGGAATTATCGATTGATTCGGCTAGAGAAACTGCATTCTTTTCTGTAGGCTCGATACGGCGTATTGAGGACGTGTCAGCTTCAACAGTAATCGAGATCGACTTGACAGGATCTCTCAGGTTTGTTTTAGTTGAGCCAGGAAGATTTCCCGATCCCCTCTCTTGAAGTACTTTGCTCATTTGCCTGATTTAAATCTCCAAAGCTTTGATCGAGGCTCTTTGATTTCTAATAGCAGCATCCGTTGAAGCTAGGATTTTCTTAATCAAATTGGAGTTTTCATCATGTCTTTTTGCAGATTCTGCCATAAACTTACTTAGAGATTCTTCCATCGTTTGCCTTCGCTCTTGATATAAAGGATTACCATTATCTCTTTGGTAGAATCCCGGAGCAGATGCTCTATATATTCCTCCTTGGGGGAATGATACTTCAAATTGAGTGTAGTATGCTTTTTCAAGTGTTTTCTATCTTCCTTTAGTGAATAATCTGTTGGGATTAAAAGCCTTCTTAATGCTGCTAGTATTACTGCTGCTCATATCAGAGTTAATGCTGCTCAGTTGTGTTAGTACTACTCAAGAACTTTAGAGAAAAATGCTAAGTGTTTACTACGGCTAGTACAAAGTTAGTACTGCTAGTGTAAAGTTACTACTGCTAGTGCATATTAGTACTGCTCAGAGACTTAGAAGAAAAACTGCAAAGTAGTTACTACTGCTAGTACAAAAGTTACTACTGTTAGTACAAAGTTAATGCTGATAAAGGAGTTAATGCTGCTAGTGAAGAAGTTAGTACTGCTGAGGAAGTTAGTACTGCTTATGTGATTTATATGAGTTATTCGTGTAAAAGATATGTATAACTTATTTGTTTAAAAGATTTGATATTCTTAGGAAAGTATTGTAAGCCGTTTAGGACTCCTTGGTGTATAAAAGGAGGTCTTAGGGCATAGAGATTTGTGTACCAAAACGAGTCATTCATAGAATTATCATAGCTTCAAGGTCTTTGTAACCCTAATACTTTGAGAGTATTCGTATTATTAATAATATTGGAGCTTTTGTTTGTTGAATTATATGTTCATATAATTACTGTTTCATTGATAGTTCTTCTTAATATTAAAGATTAGATTCCTAATCTTTAATATATTCAAAGTTTCTAGTATAGTTATGTTAGATTTATCTAATATAACTAAACCTTATACAAGCTTAAGGAATTCGATCTATTGAAGTGGGACCAACAAGTAGTATCAGAGCTTGTTGCTTTGAGAAACTTTGTTAGAAGATATGGATCAAGATTCTGCACACACGGTGGCTGCATCCGAAGTTCCCATGCTTAAACCGAGTGAGTTTGAGTTATGAAGGATGAGGATTGAACAATACATCTAGATGATAGACTTTGCACTGTGGGAAGTCATAGAGAATGGTGCAACCTTGCCAAAAACACAAGTTGCAGAAGGTGTTACAACAGTGATGCCTATTACATCTGCTGAAGATAAGGCTCAAAGAAGATTAGAAGTGAAGTCTAGAAGTACTTTAATGATGGACATTCCTAATGAACATCAGTTAAAGTTTAACTCTATAAAGGTTGCTAAGTTGTTGCTGGAAGCTGTAGAAAAGAGATTTGGTAGGAATGCAGCTACTAAGAAGACTCAAAGAAATCTCTTAAAGCATCAATATGAAAACTTCACTGCTCTAAGCTCCGAGATGCTTAATCAAACCTTTGATAGGCTTCAAAAGCTTTTGAGTCAGTTGGAGCTTTTGGATGAAAAGATTTCACAAGAAGATGTTAATCAAAAGTTATTAAGAAGCTTGTCACCTGAGTGGAACACACATCCTATTGTGTGGAGGAATAAAACTGAGTTAGAAACAATGAGCATAGATGATCTCTATAAAAATCTCAAGGTGTATGAACCAGAAGTTAAAGGGATGTCAAGCTTAAGTTCAAGCACACAGGACATGGCTTTTGTGTCCTCTTCAAATAACAACACTAGCAACTCTAATGAAGCAGTTAATACTGCTCATGGAGTTACTACTGCTAGCACTCAAGTTAATACTGCTTACTCTATAGATATTGATAACTTGAGTGATGATGTTATTTGTTCATTCTTTGCTAGTCAACCAAATAGTCCTCAACTTGCACATGAGGACTTGCAGCAAATCTATCCTGATGACATAGAAGAGATGGATTTGAGATGGCAAATGGTCATGTTGACTATGAGGGCTAGAATGTTTTTGAAGAATACAGGAAGGAAGCTTACTGTTAATGACAATGAGACTATTAGTTTTGATAAGTCCAAAGTGGAGTGATACAACTGCCACAAGAGGGGATATTTTGCTAGGGAGTATAGAGCTCTAAGAAATCAAGACAACAAGAACAATGAAAGCTCAAGAAGGAGTGTGCCTATGGAAACATCTACTTCCACAGCTTTGGTGTCATGTGATGGCCTTGGTGGATATGACTGGAGTGATCAGGCAGAGGAAGGGCCTAATTATGCACTCATGGCCTACTCATCTTTAAGTTTTAACTCAGATGTATCCAATGATTTAAATTGTTTAAAATCTTGTATGGAAATTGTTAAATTACTTAAATCTCAAAATGATCAACTATTAAGAGATTTAGAGAAATCTAGTTTAATGGTTTTAGGTTATAAAACAGGTTTAGAATTAGTGGAAGAAAAACTTGAATTTTATAAAAAGAATGAGTCTATTTATGTGGAAAACATTAATGGCTTAAAATGGGATATTCAAGTAGGAGAAATAACTATTAGAGAGCTTAGGAAGAAGCTTGAAAAAAATTTAAAAAGAAAAAGATAGCATTTAATTTAATGTAGATAAATTTGAAAATGCATCTAAAAGTTTAAACAAGCTCATAGAGTGTCAAATTATTGATAATTACAAGAAAGGTTTAGGATATGAAAAATATAATGTAGTTCCATCTCCCTACACAAGAAATTTCATGCCTCCAACACTTGACTTGTCTTTTACTAGTTTAGATAAGTTTGCTAATAAGCCTGTAGTTGAGAATTATAAAGCTATGTCTAGTGAAGAAAAGCTTAAGGAAGTTAGGAAGAATGATGATGCCCCAATTATTGAAAAATGAGTGTCAAATAGTGAGGAAGAAAATGTATCTCAAACTAAAACTGAGAAGAAAACAGTTAAGCCTAGTATTGATAAGATAGAGTTTGTCAAACCTAAGCAACAAGAGAAAACTGCTAGGAAAACTGTTAAACAAGTTGAGAAACATAGGCAAAAACTCATAGTCCAAGAGGCAATCAAAGAAATTAGAACAATATGATGTCTCAAAAACTAGAAAACAATTTTGAGATGTTTAATAAGGCCTGTTATGTGTGTGTAAGCTTTAATCATTTGCAAGTTGATTGCAATTACCATCAAAACAGTTTCAAAATCAAAGGATGGTAAAACCTGTTTGGAACAATGCTCAAAGGGTGAATCATCAAAACTTTGCTAAAAAGACTTACCTCTGTGCTAAAAAGAACATGGTTTCAAGAGCAGTACTAATGAAGTCTGGCTTAGTATCAGTTAATACTGCTAGACAAGTTAATACTTATAACAACCCGTAATTTTCATCAATGTAATTATCCATCTATTAAATTAGATGCACTGTAATATCCATCTATTATATATATATATCACCTATTTACAGGGAAATTTTAGCTTTATCTCATTATGCAACGTAACTTGCATCTCTAAAGTAAACGAGCTCATGCAACCTACATATGCCAATTCTATCTATGTTTATATCATGTAAACATACTAATATGTCAAGTCTATATCTTAATATCATTTTTACCAAGTACATTATCAATTTAACATACTTTTCAAAACGTTATTTCAAAACAAGCATTAAACGTTAACGTTTATATCAAAACCCTAATTATATGTAATGTATACATATAAAATGAATGTGCAAGCCTCTAAAGCATGTGTACAAGTGTACAATGCACAACATTTGAATATCTTTTCCCTCCTAAATCAAGTTACAACTTTCTAAAGCACAATGTACAAGCTAATCATGCCTAAAAACCTAATTAGGTCATTTAAGCTCCTAAATCATGTTTAAACTTTACCACCACTTTAGCACAAGGTACAAGCACTTAATGCATGACTTCTAAACCTTAAACCTAAACCCTAATTCGTCCTAAAACCCTAATCTAAAACCCTAAACCCTAAACGAAACCCTAAAACCCTAATTTCACTTTAAACCTAAAACTAAACCCTAAACCTTAATAAAACGAAAGCCCCCTTATAACCTTAATCCCTAAACCCTAAACCATTAATCCTAAACCCTAATCTATCCTAAACCCTAAACCTAACATGAATTAAAACCTTAAAACCCTAACCCAAAATCAAACCAACCCGTCACTCTTTTTTCTTTCATTTTGACCCATTTTTAAACCAAGATAGCACCCTAGCACCCTCAAGCACCTTACAAGCACCTCCATCACCACCTTGGCCACCAAGTTGCAAAAATCACCTCCTTGTCTCTATATCACTACGGCGTCACCACCACCCCTGCAACTTATCCATAGCTGTTTTCTAGCTCACCATTTAGCCTTCTTTAGTCACCTCAATTAGCTAGGACACTAAGAATTAAGAAAACTTGGGCACAAAGGGCTTTCCAAGCACTATATAAGCTGAAACATACACCCTCTTTCAATCACACCTTAAATTTCATCAATTACAACAATGGAGTTCTAACTCAAACTAAGGAGGATCAATTGAAGTCCATAAGCTTATAATAGAAGCCAATAATCAAGAGAAAAGAACCCTTGAAGTCGTTACTAGGTGTACGAACACGAAAACCCCATTTTGACCCATTTTAGCTCAAGTAAGCTCAAAATCTTGTTCAATAAGCTTATAATCTGTATTAGAATGTTCATAATACTCTTAAGATCATATATAAACTCTTGTTTGAAGCCTTGAATCCTCAAACCCATGTGTTTTTTTATTAAAACCTTAAAAAACGACTTTTGGATTTTTAGCTAAACGAATCCTTTTTCTAAAATTTTTGTTACGTTAAACATCTTATTTTAGCTTATTATAATAATCTATACCTGCAAAGATAATTGGGAACCCCTAAAATAAGCATTGCATGGCTTTTGGATTTGTTTTGCACAAGTTATTCATGTAGGGGTATATATGTAACTTTTGAAATTTATAACTAAATGGGCTGAAAATGTCATTATTCTAAAGTTATAACTATAAGGACCTATTTTGCCAAGTTTTCAAAGTTAAAGGTTTAAATTATATATACTTTATATATAAAGGACTAAACTTGTAAAAGTTTATAAACCATGGGTATATATTGCCATTTTTGAAAACTTAAAAATATAAAATATAATATTTTTTTTATAAATTATAAAAATATATATTAATATATAAATAACTTGATTTATTTAAACCCGACAAATTAATCGTTATTTTTCACTTTAGGCGCATTATAAAACAATTACGTTATATATTTAACGTAATTTATCATCGACTAACTTTTGAAGAAACTTAAAATCTTATCGTATCACGTTACTAGGGAGCTTCATGTAAGGAGTTTCATTTGGGTATACGTTTGTCGAGTTTGGCTGGATTTACAAATTTAAAAAAAGTTTTTTTTTTTTGGGTCTGGCTCCTCAAACGTTTGCTACATGACCTCTGAATTATGATGGCCCAAACAGTGATACAATATTTCCATAAATTAATAAATCAAAGTAATACGTTAAACTTTATAAAGTTTTAAAACTTAAGCAATCAAACTAAGACTTGACATATTACCCCAGGTTACGTGACGAAGCCGTTACTTTCACTTTATATACGTTTGCTATTCAATCAGATTTCCCCTGTTAAGGTGAGTTCATAGCCTCGCATTTTAAATCTTCTAATGTTTTCATAAACCCGCGAGGGGGATACATGCTATAAACCATGAATACAAGTATTTTTCCAACTGTATGCTATCCTGATATATTATTGCCTAAGTCCTTACTTTTGCCATTAAGACCCCACTATCATGAACCATTAATTTCTTTTCGGAGTAAGCGCGAATGCTGTGAATAGATCTATTAGGACGGTAGTTCCCCGTTGGTGTACCTATACTTTCTGGTAACCAAACTCACTTCATTTGAAACACTATGTGGGTGTTTGGCAAAGGCACCCGTTGGGGCAATTTATTGTGATTATTGATTATCTAAAGGTCTCGGTGCATGACCTTCGGGCAATAATATTGTTATCCATAAAAATTGTATCTTTATTTTTTCTTGTTATTGCATTTATTACATTTATGGGTGTATAAAACAAGTAACCCATTAATTGAACTTGTATTCAAACGGTTTACCCATAAAACCTATTTGAATATTCCCGTGCATACCATTATGTATGACTTTTTCGCATGTTTATCTCAGTTTTGAGCAACCTTATGGCACGGTGTGGCATGGACTTGAAGATGCTAAATGATATCATTCAAAAACTTTATGTTTTCATGTAGTTTTGGACTCCTTATGTTTGTAAACTTTGATGAAAATAATGATTGTAACTTATTCTTTTTTAAACGTATCTTTTGAGTCATTTTATATGATTTATGATGTTTGTACTATGAAATAATACCCAGATAGCTTCCACTGTTTTTATTTTTTATATATGTCAAAAATGGGGGTGTTATAAAACCGCCTCTTATCTGTTCATCCTTAGCCCTTGGATCATGTGCCACGTCTCACAGCCAATGAGGGAGTGTGGGATTGCCAGCGTGTCAAGTGGATGTTAGATGTGTCAGGGATAAGGCTTCTAGAAGCTCATGGACGTGTGTGTGGGTAAAGGTTTACCCTGAGTATTGGTGAGTGAATTTTTGGGAAGGAAAGGGATGAAAAAGATAAACAGTAAATGTTAACCGTGTTTTTGATATCAAATGACTTTGACCAGGGGTTGAATTGGGTTACGTATGGGATTGGGCCATGAATGGGAGTTAGGCTTGGGTTGGATTTGGATAGGAAATGATATAGGATTTAGGCTTAATGGACTTGGACTTATGTTGTTATATAAAGAGCTTTTAGGTTTAGGCTTATAAAGTAATGGGCTAACTCGGCCCATTTAAATAGGCCCAGGTTGGTTCATAGAAGATGGGTACTCCTTCAGCTTTGGTTTTTCGCGCTCTTTCCAATCTCGTGCTTGGTTTTGCCCGTTTTGCTTTGTTTTTGTCCATTTTTGGTATATCCGTTACCTGCACCATAAAATACACAATACAAGCAAATACAATGTATTTTTAATGTATTTTGGTCATTTAATGCTCATTTTAATAAGGAAAATGATATGTGATTAAACACATATCACCGTACAAATAATGTCTCCACATTTTGAGAACAAAACTACAGCTCCAAGCTCTAATTCATGTGTAGTGTAATTCTTCTCATAAATCTTAAGTTGGCGTGACGTGTAGGCCATGACCTTCTCCTTTTGAATCAAAACTGCGCCCAATCCTTTACTAGAAGCATACTGTTAACACGAAGTTTTCATACTCCTTGGGTAAAGCCAAAATTGGTGCACTACACAACTTCTGCTTCAGCAGTTGAAATGCAGCTTCTGCCTTTTCACTCCAATCAAACTTCACGTTCTTTTGAGTCAGCTTTGTCATAGGCTTGGTAATTTTTAAGAAACCTTCGATAAATCATCGGTAATAGCCAGGCAAGACCTAGCAAATTGACGAAAATCTCTGTCGGTGTCTTGGGCGGATGCCAATCCTTGATGATAATCTTAGTGTGTCCAGTGAATTGCCTTCACTATTAATTACGTGTACAATAAATTATCCTTCGACAGCCAAAAATTTACACTTCGAAAACTGGCGTACAATTCCTCAATCTTAAGCCAACTCCAGATTAACTGAAGGTGTTAGGTGTGCTCTTCTTTGCTCTGGGTGTAGATCCAGTGTCATCAATAAAAATGATCACAAATTATCTAAGTATGGTTTTACACACGAGATTCATCAGATCCCTTGGAATACCACTGGTGCGTTGGTAGTCCAAACGGCATCACTTGAAATCCTAGTGACGTACCGTGTCTAAAACGCTTTCTTTGGAACTGTCTTTCCTCTCAAACCTTTCAGTGGGGGATAAACCACGATCTCAGTTCAATCATTAGGTTTGACTCTTGATCCTTGCAAATGATCAAACAGGTCGTCGATTCTTAGAAGTGGATATCCATTCTTCACAGACAGCTTGTTAAGCTCATGGTAATCGATACACATTCGAAAAGATTCATCTTTCTTCTTGGACAAAACAAGATTGGGCTCCCAGGGTTGAAGAACTAGTTCTTCATAAATCCTTGTCAGATAAAGCTCTTCGCAGCTGAGTAGACAGTTCTTGAAATTCTAACGGTGCTAATCTATACAGAGCGCGTGCCACAGGTGCAACACTTGGGACCAAGTTGATTTGAAATTCAAATAGTCGTGTAGGCGGTAATCTAGGCAAGTATTCTGGAAAAACCTCCAGAAAGTCCCGTACAGTCGGTACGTCCTCAAGTCACTTCTCCTCTAACTTGTTATCGATTTCCTTCTTCGTTATTATGCCAGAAAAATTGGGCAACCTCTCTCAATATATTTCTGAGTCTTAGTGCACGATATAATGCTCAACTTTGACTTTTCTCCTTTGCCGTCTCTATCACCTTGAACATTAAAATTCGTTCCATAGGGAATTCGCATGATCTTCTTATCACAAACGATCACCGCATGATGGTGTTGCTAACCAAATTTTTTTTTTTTCACATTTTTTAGAACACTGATGGAGTCAAAAATTCCAAGTTCTATAGATTAGGTCAATTATTGAATGGGTTGTCTAATAAATACTTAACGTACAACTCTAAGATGGTATTAGTCTCAGAAATTCTCCATCGACCTTATTGACAGCATAGATACACGTCTAAGGTATCGTGGGTTATATCAAGCAAAGCACTAAAAGTAGTCGACACAAAACTTCTATCGGCTCCTGAATCAAATATCATAGAAGCATAATGGTTGTTGAGAAGAAACGTACCCTTGACAACATTAGAATCAGGGTTAGCGTCTCCTCCACCCAACCTATAAGCTTTTCCTGTTGCTTCACCAACTCCATTCTTGTTTCCAGCCTTATTTCTACGGTTTTGATCTTTAACTTTGGGCAATCACTCCTGTAGTGTCCTTGCCTTCCACACTCGAAACAAGTTAAAACTCTCTGATTCACCATTTGACCCCTCTGGGTAGAAGTAGTGGAATTTATGACCTTACAATCCCAGGTCAAATGTCCAATCTTGTTACACTTCCTACATCTCACAGTGCAAGGCCCTTCATGGTGAAGCTTACACTTGTTACAGAGAGGCAACGGTCCATTATATGATTTTTTCTCATTGTTGCCAGCCGTATAAGCTCTCGCCACATTCTGACCTCTTACATTTGGCCTCTTGAATGGTGGCAGTTGTCCACGGTTATCTCTCTAACTGACCTCTATTCTTTTTTTGTTCTCAGCATTTTTCACAGCATATCCTTTCAACTTTTGGTCCATTAAGTTGTTAGCAATGCGAACAACATCTTGCAATCTTGTAGGTTCAGCAGCAATTACATTCCCTTGGATGTTATCGGGGAGTCCTCCAATGAATTTCTCAACCTGATCCTCCTCCTAGGGACCATCTTGGTGCACATCATAGTCAACTCTTGAAATCTCTGAGTATAAGCATCCAAATCATTGTTCTTCACGGTCAGATTCTACAGCTCAGATTCCATCTTTTGAATTTCATTTCTTGGGCAATACACTTCAGTCATTAGCTCAGGCTTCTTCATGACATGGCAAATGCAGCTTAGTCCCAAAAGTCCTATTATGTGAGTATCTACAAAGTTAGTGCACTATATAACAGTGGTTGCAAGTAGCCATATAATAGACTTGGTATTCTGGGAAATTGCTGATATGGAACATGTTTCCATTCTTCTCAAACCTCCTTATCACCCGAAACTCCTTCCATTCTTAAGTTTGAGTGGTTGGACAACTTCATGAAGTTTGATATGTGCTTCTCTGCAAACAGGTCTAGCACCTCTTACCATTCTCGTTTGGATTTCCATTTCTAATTTTCCTTTTACTATTTCGCTTACCGCCATTTCCATTATCGCGTCACTACTGTTTATGGCCTTTGTTCTCAGCCTCAAGAGCTTGGCGGCATGGGTCAAATCATGAGCAGCCAGAGCTCTTCCACACGACGGTGAACGAGTGGTTAACGAGTTCTTTGATTGCTTCAGGGGTCATACCGGAGCTAGTGATAGTCATTGTTCTATATCACAAGACATAACGCACGATAAAACTCGATACGAGATATAGCCATTATAAATGGTAAATAGGGTTTATATAGAAAAATACAATAGAACTTGTCTTGCCAGAATAAGTAAATAACAATAAAGATGAATACGCGAGAGAATCAAAACAAGCTTTTCATTTCATGAATAAAAGCATAATTCGGTTACAACCAACCCAAAATAGGTACATGATTTACGATTATTTCTACTGCTAACATCTAGACCTAACCATCAGTCTAATGTCCTACATGATCATGGTACTACTAGTCTAAGGGAGAAAACCCAAATGCCTCTTAACATACGACTCCAACCTCCTAAGTATCCTCCGAGTATCATCATGATCCCTACGAACCTGATGAAACTTCTCCTGTGAAAGTGCCATGTGCCAACAAAGGCTGTCAATCTGATCTCTGTCTATACTCAACATGGCTCGAACCTTTAGGTACTCCAGTCTTAAACTCCCAATCCTCTCAACCAAACTAGCTCGCTCTCCACTAGCTACCAACTGACTAGTCTTCAACTGTCTCTGAGTGGTCTCAATCTCAGTAATCCTATCAATACGAAACCTCTGACATGTAGTGAACTATATCATAAATCCTATGCTAAAAAGAACATGGTTTCTAAGAGCAGACTAATAAAGTCTGTTTTAGTATCAGTTAATACTGCTATACAAGTTATACTAACTGCTCACGTCAAAAACAGCAATGAATGCCGCTAGACCAATGTCATATCTTTCTAAAACAGCACATTCAACTATTAAGAGGCCTATTCATAAGAACACATAATTTAAAATAGTAATATTAATCAAAGTGTTAATACTGCTAGGGATAAAAAAATTTAATACTTGCTAGCCAGAAAAAAAAAAAGCAGTATTTACTGATGTTAAGGAAAATAACTTTAATTTGTTAAGGCCTCAGCTTGTTGGGTTTGGAAAACAAAGACTAAAGTTTTAGACCAGGTTTCTAAACAAAACAGTGCATCAATCACCCTAAAGAAGTTTGATTATGTTGATGCACAAGGCAGATCCAAGTCAGTGATGGCTTGGGTCCCTAAAAGAAACTGATTTTCTTATCTAATGTGCAAGGCAATCCACAAATGGATTACAGGATCAAGGAGTAATCGATAGAGGATGCTCAAGGCACCATACAGGGAACATGTCCTATCTTATAAACTATGAAGAGATAGATGGAGGATATGTTGCTTTTGGAGGGAACCCAAATAGGAAAATCACAGAAAAGGTACCATTAAACTGGAATTCAATGCATTTTGAAAATGTATATTGTGTAAGAGATGTTTAAATAGTTAAATCACTTTAGTGTCACACAAATGTGTGATAAAAAGAATAATCTTTTTAATGACACAGAATGTATTGTTTTTATCTCCAAACATTAAGTAATTGTTGAAAGTTAAGTTTGTAACATAGAGTTCCTAGAAATAACAATATAGTAATAGTGTAGATTTAAAGAACATAGTTTTTCCTAAAGGAGTCTACTAAAGGAGGTTTAACTTGCCTTTTTGCAAAAGCCACATCTGATGAATCTAAACTTTGGCATATAAGGCTAGGTCACTTATATTTTAAAACCATGAATAAATTGGTTAAGGGGAATCTTGTAAGAGGTTTACCTTCTAAACTTTTTAAAAATGATCAAACCTGTGTTGCTTGTCAAAAGGGAAAGCTGCACAGAGCCTCTTGTAAGTCTAAAATAGAGAACTCAATCAGTCTTTCTTTACATTTGTTGCATATGGACTTGTTTGGTCCAACATTTGTAAAAAGCCTTATGAAGAAAATGTATTGCCTAGTTGTCACAGATGATTTCAGTAGGTTTACATGGTTTTTCTTTCTAGCTACTAAGGATGAGACTAGTGGCATTCTTAAGTCCTTTATAAATAGTATAGAAAATCTAGTAGATCACAAGGTTAAGGTGATTAGGTGTGATAATGGGATTGAATTCAAAAACAAATAAATGAATTAGTTTTGTGAGATGATGGGTATTTTAAGACAATTTAATGTTGCTAGAACTCCTCAACAAAATGGTGTTGCTGAGAGGAGGAATAGGACACTAATTGAGGCTGCTAGGACTATGCTAGCTGATTCTAAGTTTCCAACTACTTTTTGGGCAGAAGCAGTTAATACTGCTTGCTATGTGCAAAATAGAGTGTTAGTAGTTAAACCTCATAACAAGACCCTATATGAACGTTTTTATGG
Organism: Tanacetum coccineum; assembly: GCA_026074375.1. Taxonomy (NCBI): domain Eukaryota; kingdom Viridiplantae; phylum Streptophyta; class Magnoliopsida; order Asterales; family Asteraceae; genus Tanacetum; species Tanacetum coccineum. Next base: position 50,924 of record BQNB010012087.1, read on the forward strand.
TAGAACACCAACTTTAAGTTTTATGAGACCATTTGGGTGTCCTGTTACCATTCTCAATACCATAGATCACTTAAGAAAATTTAATGGTAAGGCTGATGAAGGTTTCTTTGTTGGATACTCTTTGAATAGTAAAGCCTTTAGAGTATTCAATAGTAGAACAAGGATAGTGGAAGAAAACATGCATATTAGGTTTAGTAAGAGTACACCTAATGCTGTAGGTAGTGGACCAGATTGGCTATTTAATATTGATGCACTCACAAGAACAATGAATTATGAGCCAATTGTTGCAGGTACACAGTCTAATGGTTTTGCAGGTACAGAAGCAAGTGATAATACGGGTCAAGCTAAAAAGAAGACATAACCTGTCAAAAATTACATTTTGCTACCATTATGGACTGCTGATCTACCATTTTCCCAAGATCCAAAGAGTTCTCATGATGATAGATCCAAACCTTCAAGTGATAATGGAAATAAGGTTGACGAAGATCCAAGAAAAGAAAGTGAATGTAATGATCAAGAGAAGGAAGGTAATGTTTACAACACTAACAATGTTAATGCTGCTAGCACAAATGAAGTTAATGCTATTGGTGGAAAAACAAGCATTGAACTTCCATTTGATCCAAATATGCCAGCTTTGGAAGATTATAGAGATGATAAAGATGATGGTGCAGAGGCTAACATGAACAATTTGGATACAACAATCCAAGTCAGTCCTATTCCAACTATAAGAATTCATAAAGATCATCCTCTTGATCAAGTGATTGGAGATTTGCAATCAGCTACACAAATAAGAAGGATGTCAAAGAAATTGGAGGAACATGGTTAGTACTATTCAACAAAGAACAAACCATAAAGACCTTCAAAACTGCTTGTTTGCTTGCTTTTTATCACAAGAAGAACCCAAAAAGGTAATTCATACATTGAAGGATCCAAGCTGGATAGAGGCTATGCAAGAAGAGCTTCTACAATTCAAGTTACAAGAAGTTTGGACTTTAGTGGATTTACCAAATAGAAAAAGGGCTATAGGCACTAAGTGGGTTTTCAGGAATATAAAGGAAGAAAGGGGAAGTGTGATAAGAAATAAAGCAAGATTGGTTGCTCAAGGGTACACATAAGAAGAAGGGATTGACTATGATGAAGTCTTTGCCCCTGTTGCAAGAATTAAAGCAATTAGGCTATTTTTAGCTTATGCTTCATTTAAAGATTTTGTGGTGTATCAAATGGATGTAAAAAGTGCTTTTCTCTATGGGAAGATTGAAGAAGAGGTGTATGTATGTCAACCACCAGGATTTGAAGATCCAGACTTTCCTGATAGAGTATACAAGGTTGAAAAAGCACTGTATGGACTACATCAAGCTCCTAGAGCTTGGTATGAAACCTTGTCAACATATCTGTTGGGCAATAGGTTTCAAAGAGGGAAAATTGACAAGACCTTATTCATCAAAAGGCACAAAGGTGATATTTTGCTGGTCCAAGTTTATGTGGATGATATCATCTTTAGTTCAACAAAGAAGGAGCTATGCAATGCATTTGAGAAGTTGATGCATGAGAAATTTCAAATGAGTTCTATGGGAGAACTTACATTCTTCTTGGGATTACAAGTATAACAGAAGAAGGATGGCATATTTATTAGTCATGATAAATATGTTGATGAAATTTTAAAGAAATTTAGGTTTACAGAAGTCAAGACTGCAAGCACACTAATAGAAACTCAAAAGCCTTTGCTCAAGGATGAAGATGGTGAAGAAGTGGATGTTCATATGTATAGGTCAATGATTGATTCATTGATGTATCTTACATCCTTCAAATACTAACATTATGTTTATAGTGTTGTGTTGTGCTAGATACCAAGTCAATCCAGAAAGTCTCATACTTCATGTGTAAGAAAAGAATTTTAGGTTACTTAAAAGGTTCAACCACAATTGGGGCCTTTGGTAACCAAAAGGATATCTCCTTTTATTTATGGTAGCATACACTAATAGTGATTAAGCTCAGAGCAAGCTTAGAATAGAATTCCTACAATAGTGCGGTTGTCAATTCCTTGTGGATGAAGATTAATATCACATGGAGTGCATAGAAACAGACAGATGGTCTGCAAATTCCACAACAGAATAAAAATAATGGCATACTTGGTCACTAATAGTGGAAATATGAATGTCTATAGTATGTAATGCACATGTGCCATAGTTATGCTTTTCAAGGATTTAAATGAATAGTCGACTTAAACATAATCTAAAGGTAACTACTCCCAGCACTTCATGATACTTACCAAATTAGACATAGTTGATCATGCTATGTATAAGTGGGGATTAATGATGCAAATGCTCGGTTTAGTTAACTAGTATCATGTTCGGTGTTTTATGAAAAATATTGTTTTGGTTATAGTTGAGGTTTTTGTTTGAAAACCGGCATTCTATATAACATGGCTCTGATACCAAGTCTGTCACACCCCGCTAAAGCGGAAACACGAGGTGCAATAGCTCATAGTACATCGCATAAGATATAGATAAGACCAAACATGTTAAAAAGGAAAACATCATATATTGCAATAAGTTTCAAAAGACAAGTTATAACACGTTTAAACACGAGTCTTCAACGATAAAACATTTTCTTTTAAACATAACCTAATATTTACAAAAGAGTGTCCATGCAATGCATCCAAAATCACCACTTACTGCTGATTACCCGAAAAGCATGATAAAATGGGTCAACTATGGCCATAGTTGGTGAGTTCACAGGTATTAGTACATCAAGTAGTTTCAATACGATAGTGAACAATTGGTTGCCAAATATTACAAAATGGTCAGTTATGTATACATGCGTGTTTATGTAATAAGGCCACTACTTAAGCCGCTTACAGCTGAACAGTTTGCCCCTATGTGTCACATGCTCTAACGTAAGCATGGACTGGTGATACTATGCACTCCCGTTAGTTGTAGTGATTGGATGGATCTACCCCTAAATAGCGCTATCCATAAAGATCAATGGCTCAAAATGAGTTAATAAGTAGTGTAGTTCTAGAGGACCTTTCACAATAATAGTACTCAAGCATCAAACATAAGCATATATACCAAGTGAGGCAAAAGTTCATTCAGTTTAATAAATTCATAAAAGTACAACCAATTCAGTTTAAATAATCATATCATACTTTCTACCCCAAAATAAGTAAAACAGTAAAATGGGGGCTTTGAAAACTCACCTTAACAAGTAAGGAGTGAGTACAAGAAGCGGGCGCAAGAAGTGTACAACAACGATCACTAAGGCAACCCTCGTACATAGACATCACTAGATGTGATCTAAAACAAGTAAAATTACTTATTAAAATCTAAATGATATGTTCGGACAAAGCACGATAACTAGTTAGGTCGCTCATTTTAGACTCGTTAAAATACGTTACCTATACCAAAAATATACTATTGAACCAAAACACTTGCACACCCTACGTGTCCATCGACACACTCAAGATCACAAGGACATAGATAATAATCCTTCACTTTAGTAGCACAATGGCTCATATAGGGTATTCAAGTCATGTCTAAAACAAATACCCCCCAAAACCTCATAAAATAATATAGTTTAAGAAGAATACTAAAACTGTCTCGATTTTAGGTTCACATCGGGTGACAATTTCACCAAAAACAATAATATTTCTAACCCAATACTTCACACACCTCAATATATTATGTCTTAGGTATTTTCATGAGTTTTTGACAATCTTTTCGAAGTGTTTAAGTCAAGCAAATAGGCTTGAACAAGAAGTCTCATCAGTTTGGAAAACACGATGGACCAGCCCATGTGTGTCAATGCCAAAGGGTCAAGACCATTGAGTTAGGTCCTCAGCTTCTGGAGTACTTTAGTTAACATCCTAAACTATTCTCAAACCAAATTTCAAAGCCTCACATGAAGTATAGAGTGAGATATAGACCAAGTAACTAAACCAAAACTGAAAATCTGGCAGATTTGACAACTGAGTATATTTTACCATTTTGAACGACCAAATCTTAAAAATATTTTCACAAAAACACTATGGTTAGATATCTAACTCAAAGTACTTAAGTTTATAGCAAAAAAACATGTCAATATGATAATTTTTGAAGGAGTTATGCCCTCTAGAAGTTGACATAAAGAACCAAACAGCAAGCTGTTTGGTTTTACTAGATTGTTTTTCATGCCTTTTCTTTATACTAACATCCACAAACGCCCAAACCAAACCCACAAATCATTTTAACCATGTTCTAACATCATTTTAAAGCCATAATATCAGTGGTTTATTCATACAATAAGTCTCTTAAATATTATGTAAAACAAGAGTACAAGAAATCATTAATAAAGCTTTTTGGTGTAAGTTTTGTTTTGATGACTTCTTACGCCAAGTAACTACCTTTTCTACATGGATTATATAATATGTAAGGCTATGATACTGAGGTTCTTGATGAGTTTAAATAAATTTCTTGGTGTGGAAGTGATTGGTGAAAGTGGTAGAGAATAGTTAGGGTTTAGTGGAGATGAAGTTTGTTGTGAGTTGTATAACTCTTGGTGATGATTTGTGGTGGTTTTGTAGGATATGGTGGTGGTGTTTAATGTCTAAGGGAGAGGAAGAAGAGAGCTTTAGCTAGTTGTGTGTGTAAAAATGTTAGTATTAAATGAGAGAAGTGAGGTTGTGAGGTTTAAGTACTAGTTATGATAAAATGACATATGTTAGCCAATTTTAACAAGTATTTCTAAGTTAGCTAAGTGTCAAGTGAGGTGTTAAGTGTGTAAGTAGGAGGTGGTAATGAGTTAAGGAGGAGGTGGAAAGGTTAAGATGACTAGTTGATAATGGTAGCTTAATCATTTACTTTTTAACTATCGTTAGTCTTTGTCGTTAATTCCTTGCACCGTTAGTCCTTTTCACTAACTATTCTAGAATAAATAAGCATATCATTTATAATAAGTTGGCGTTTAAATAAAATAGTAGGTCGATAACCTGAGCTTAGACGATTGTCACAAGAAGCTTTCAAGAGTTAATTATGCAATTTAAAAAGCCGTATATAACCAAACCACTTCAATCGTTGGACGTATGAACTGAAACCCGGAATATGAATATCCTGCCACCTGGCAAATCTGTTATAAACCCGAGCAACAAAGGAGCATTCAAAGAATAAATGAGTGATCGTTTCCGAACAATTCACAGATTAGGTAAAAAACCAAGGAATATCTATATCGCGGGCATCCAAATTAACATGAGTTTGGAGTCTGTCCATAATCATTTTTGGGAAATCCGGTTAGGCGATGTTGTTTCGTTAGTTGAATCGTATATATTATAGTTGATCTACTTTGACTGTGTTTGGCAAGGAGTGGTGAGGAGCTTTTTAGGGCGGTGAGTGGTGAAAAAGAAGCATTTTGATTTTTTGGTGTCGTTTGGCAAAAGAGCGGTGGGCTTTGGCTATTTTTTAGGAATGCTAATTTCCCAATGCTCTTTAAAGAAGGGGTGTAAATTTTTTAAGAGTTGTACAAAAGTTTAATGACTAAAATAACCCTCTCCCCACCCTTATACCACGTTATATATATATATATATATATATATATATATATATATATATATATATATATATATATATATATATATATATATATATATATATATATATATTAAAACCCTAAATTGCTATCATAATTTCTTCTACTTCTGTTGTAACAAGTTCTTCACTGTAGAAAGGTACCTTCTTTTTTCTATGTTTGTGTTTTTGTTTTTGATGCTATAGCAATGCATGTATGGTAGATAAATGACAAAACCCTAAACAAAGGGTACATAATCTTTTTATTAGGTTTTATTAATGTGAATCAAGTACCTTTGTTAGCTTTTTGTATGATAATGGACCTGTATGAATATTACTTCACATTCATAAAATAAACATGCATAAACTATATACACGCATGTTGAAATAGATTCATAGTTATATGCATGTTAAATGCTAGTTAATCTTCTTTACAATTGTTTATTCTGTGATGTTTGCATTTGTTTGCTCATAAATGTTTTTGTTGCATTATGTAGTTTGACAAGTCTCCCTCGCAATCATGTTTTTTCTAGGATCTGATGAGGTCATAAACTTTAGAACAATGATAAAACTATTTGTTTTGAGTATTGCACTATAAGGTTTGTAAAGACCATTATTAGCGAGCGGGTTGCTATAGTTTATAGATTGTGCGCTATGTTGAGAGACAATATCATTGATGGTCACGTTGATCAACTCGCCTCATCCAGTTATTATTTTCCCTATGTAATTTCATGATTTTCATTCCATATCGTGATCGTGTTTTTTTGTAGGATTGCATCGATTGTATGTATGGTACGCACATAGGGGCATGCATCCTAGAGAAGGAACAAGTGCCTTACATTGGTAGAAAAAGGGTGCCTACTTTCAATGTGATGGCAGCGTGTAACTTTGATTTATGCTTTACTTTTATATCAGTTGGATGGGAGGGTTCTGCACATGACACACGTGTATTTCTCAGTGCCATTAACAACCCATCAATGAACTTTCCAAAGCCACCCGAAGGTAAATTTATATGCCTATTATATTGTATTCTACCTTTTCAAAGAAACTTATTTTTATGTTATAACCAGGTAAGTATTATTTGGTGGATAAAGGATATCCAAATAAAAAAAGGATATATGGTTCCATATCCGAAGACCAGGTACCATAAATCACAATTTGAAAATGAGCCGCCTAATAACATGCAAGAAAGTTTTAACCGTTCTCATTCATCTCTACGAAGTGCGATTGAGAGATCATTTGGAATATTGAAGAAACGATGGAAGATACTTGGTAAAATGCCTAAATACAGTGTGAAAAACCAACTTGATATAATTACGGCCGGATTCACCTTGCATAATTACATTCGTTATAATGACATAAGAAGACACGTGTTCACACATTTGAACAACATCCAGATTACATGGGAGGTGGATGAACTTCATGAATGTACGTGCTTGGGCGCAAATCATGATGAATATTTCTAGTGTAAACATCTAACAGATGAAACAGATGCGCAATGATATGGCCACTTCAATAAGGAGATGCAACGTCGTCGGTAATATATTACTAAGCGTATAATGGTATTATATATAGTAAACATTTAAATGTAACGTTTATTACTATTTAAAGAGTTTCTTATTTAAATATGCCATATGTTCCTTTAACTCATATTTACACATTTCTAGTACACGACTACTGCTATGTTACCAAACGATATAAATTAAAAAAACATCATTGCTCACGGCCACTACTTACAGCTATACTTTCTTGCTACTGCTCACTGACTAACCAAAACACGACCTTTGTCAAAAGTTGGGGTTTATTAACATGAAATTGGTTAACTGGAATAGAGATTTCTTTAATTTTAACAAAACTTGTGTACGATAAATTATACCTTTATATAAAAGAGGGAAGATCGTATCCCCACTGAGCAACTCATATATGCAATTTATGGTTATATCAGGTTTTTTTACACTACGGTTTATTTAATATTATTTTTCAGTTTACCACCCCGATTCATTCTTATCTTCTTTTTGATACACAGTGTTGGTATTGGTACACATTAACAAAAACACGCACCAAACACATACAACATCAGCAATCCTCTCATATCAATCCAAATTCTACATAGATCTTCGACCCCAACAAAAAATTCAACCAGAACAAAATATTTTAAGGATTATCATCTCATCACTATGAGGAAGAAGGTGAGAATCAGTACAAAATCGAGAACCATAAAAATAAGGTACCCAATTTTTTTATATAAAATTTGTTAGATCCCACTTTAGATATATCTTTACTGCCTGTTAAGGATGGTGAATAACCTATGTAATCACAAGCCAATCACAAGAGAGACTCTTGCTTAAGAAAGCTAATGTCTATGCGGAATATAGACACAACTAATAAGAAGAACATGACTAATAAAACTAAAAGATCCTTCTATGGATTCTATTCATAAACAAGGAGAATTGTGTTTTCTGGAAAAATTTCCCTGTCTATTTCCCTAAGCCGTAGGTTCTCTTTATAGTGGAAAAACCCTAATCAGCATTTACTAAAAACGCGTGAGATTGATATGCATGAATATCTTCCTTATTTAGCTCATGCATATCCTCATCTCTAACTAACTAAAATCTTGTCCTGGAATAACTATTTGACTCTACCAGGACTAAGTATTCTACCAGTAGGAACTAAACTTAGCCTATCAGGACTAACTATGATAATAACCTTACCAGCAGGAACTACATACCTGCCAGTAGGAACTACTACTCTACCAGTAGGAACTACATACCTACTAGTAGAAACTAAGTATTACAAATATTCCTAACAATCCTCCCTAAACTGGAATTTAACTAAGTTAATTTCCAGTTTCTAGATAGATCTTCAAATTTGAACCTTAAGGATTGAAATATAAACTTGACAGCAACAACCAATTTGCTTGAGTCTTGACTTGAACACATGAAACGTCTGCACATATATGTATTTCTTCATACAAACACCTTTAAGAGACTAATAAAGATGAGCATTGAACATTGAGCAGATCTCGTGGCAAACAAATTGGTCTTCATAGCCTTGGAACCAAACATCAAAAGTCTTGTTGAACGTGAACATCAAAAGTCAGCAACGTTGAAGAAGCAGCAGGAAAACTTGAACCAGCAACAGACTTTGGAACCACTTCAGCTACATGAGTAGATTTGATAATCCTTTACCAAGTAGCTACTCACTCTTAGGCTAGCTAATGCTTTGGTGGAATCATGACATCACCCTGGTGAATTAGTAACTAGTCCAACTCTTAGAACATGAATCAATGGTGAATTAGAATACCTTAATGATTTTTGGCAAATCCTCACAGCCATAAACGGATTTTATATGTCTTTACCTGTAGCCATTTGCTCAGGACTAGCCAACTCTTTGTTGTGATAACAAGGTGAGTTAATTACCCTATAATTGTTAGTAAATTGTTAGCTATCAACGGATTTGTTAAGTCTTTACCAAAAGCCGTTTGAGTTTGGACTAGCCAATCCTTTGGTTCCCAATAAGGGCATTATCCATGGTGGATTGATGACCATTTTAACTCTCAGCAAAAGAAGCATGGGTGAGTTAAATACCCTATAGTTTTGAGTAAACTATTAAAGCTATCAACGGATTTGAGAATCACACCAGAGCCGTACCCTCATGGTGAATCAACTCTTTCTTGTCTGTGAGACATGGTGAGTTGAACACCATTTATTGTGTGGTGGTTAACCAACACCCAAACCCTGAAAATTTCTCTTTTTGTTCAAAATGTGTTGCAATAAAACCAAGCAGCATGCCAAAAACTGTTTCCATATCCAAAACTTGGTGCACACTCAAAAATGTTTATGGCACACTGTGCAAAAGCTAATAAGTATAGAGGTTCTACATAAAAACTTTATATATCAAAAATATATTTTAAATAGCAAAAAGATTTATGATATATAATAAACTTAACAGTACCATTCATGCACCTTAGGACGCATGGAATCAGAAATTTATTTCTTGAGAAAGGCAATCAACTGAACCGCAGTGGTAAGTTCATTACCCACTGTTCCGTGACAAATCTCCAGCTGATGATCGAGCATCCTTTCGATAAGGTTTATAGTGAGGGGATACTTCTTGTCCACAAACATATGTATAACCAGTCCACTAACTGTCTCCAACACATGAACACCAGAAAAAGAATATAGCTTCCAGTTTTGAATACTCCAGGTGTGTTGGTTCTTCCAAAAATCACTACCATCATTCACTTCAGGTGAATCCATCAAAATCTTAAGATCTCCCCAAAGAACAAGACCAACTCCCTCAGCTTTCTTATCTTGATAAAACGTCATCACGCGGCCATAAATCGTCATCAAGTCTGCTCTAGTGACCAAGTGAAGGATTTCCCTAAGGCTTGTGAAGTACTTGCGAGAGTTGTCTAGTCTGTAGATGGCATTGATCGATCCTAACCCCGTAGGCAATAACTCCCAGTCAACAACAGCATATAAATGAACAGGTGTATCACAATCAGAAGCAGAATCCTCATCAGAAGCATACTTAATGCACAATTTGTGTTCAGCGTCAGGATCTCCTTCTTCAATTGGAATGGTAGATTGAGAAGTATGAACACCTTTTCTGCCTAATAGCTTCTTCTTGGTACCAACCTTCTTGAGTGAGGAGGCAGTTTGTTGTGCTTTAGAAGCAATGTTAGAAGGAACTTCAACATCCTCTACTGTAGCTTCCTGAGAAGGAACTTCAACTTGAGCTTCTGGAATATTCTGAGAATGAGAAGGAGCATCAACTTCCTCTCGTGAAACATCTTGAGAAGGAGCTTCACCTTCTACTTCCTGTGGAACACCGTGAGAAGGAGCTTCAACGTCTACTTCAACATCACCAGTCTTGAGTTTCTTTGAAGAGGCACTAGTCATTGGACTGCCATCTCTTTTCAAACCCCTTGTGAATGCAACAGCTCTTTGAATCTTATCAAACTCTTCTTGAAGCTGTTCAGGAGAGAGTTTTCGAACTTGAGCCATAGTCCAACCAGTAGTGTATACAGCAGGGCCTTGATTCTTCACATAAGTTCTCATATATTGCCTGAGCTGAGCTGGTGTCATAGGCCTATCCCTCCGTTCTTGAGCCCGTTGCTCAGCAAGTTCTTTTCTTCGAGAATTGACCAAAGCAACCATCCTGGCTGCAAAATCATCATCAGTAAAATCTACCCTGAAAATTGTGGAAGATAAGTCTGGATTTGCTTGAAGACGAGCCAAAATTATATCCCAAGCAGCATCTGAGTAGTTTGCAGCAGATGCAAGAACCTCTTGCTGTCTCTTTCTTTGGTCTTCAGTCATCTCAAAGTCTTGAGACATCTGCCTAGCTAAATTAGCATCCTTCATAAGAGATTCAGCTCTTTGCTTTTCCAAATCTGCTAGTTCTTGAGCTTGTAATCTCTGAGCAGCCTCCCAACCTAGTCTTTCTTCTTCTAATTGCTTGAAAGTCTTATCTTGAGTTGGAGTAGGTTCTTTAACAGCAACACCTTTTTCCTTTCTGGCATCTCTGACATGTGATGAAGGGGTAGCATTTGTAGTACCACTCCTAGCAAAAATTGTTTCAGCAGCAGGAACAAAACTACTGGTAGGAACAGTTGTGCTACCAGGAGAAACGGTTGAAGGACCCATGAGAGAAACAACATAGAAGGAATCATCATTAGGAAACATCAGTAGTAGGAACATCACTAGTATGATCATAAGAACAAGCAGTAGGATGAATAGAAGCACCACCAGGAGATTTAGTGGAATCAACAGTCACAGTTGCATTAGCCAATGCATGTAGAGCATCCAGATCCACATCTTGCTCTCCTCCATCTTCTTTTTCAGAATCACTCACAACCACCTTCCTTCTCTTTATCTTGAGTTTCACTTCCATTGCTTTGACTTGTTTGACCAACTTTCCCACCACATCCTTAAATAGCTTCTTGTGTGCCTTGAGCTCAATTTCCAAAGAATGTACTTTCTGCACATGAGTAGAAACTACAAAGGACAAAGCAGTTAGAGTAATAGGATCCTCTGCACCTCCTGAAGTGTGACCTGTAAGGGAAGCTTGAGTGGACCTTGTTGGAAATACATGGAAAGAACCTCCCAAAGGTTCATCATCCACATTGGTGGAAGTGATAGGTGCATCATTAGTCGCTTGGGCTTGTGAAAAAGAAGCAATATCTGGGTCTGAACTTTGACCATGCTCAAAGACTGGAGCAATAGGGTCAGAAGTTGTTATCTTGGGGGTGCAGTCAATGGTCCTTGAGGTTAGGTCAGTCTCAGGCCTAGGCATACCGGAATAGGCTCAGGAATGATTTGTGGGACGGTTGGTGCAGCTACCCCTGCACCTTCACCTGCTTGAGAAAGCATAGCAGCTAAAGGTGGCATAGGTTGCCCAGCAAAGTTGAGCTTCATATTAGCAAAAAGTTTACTAGATAGCTTGAACACATTGTATGGTGTTGTATTACTAGTTTCTATAGCCAAAATGGTTTGAAGAAACTAGATACATAAAAAAACTTTTTAAGCATTTGCCTAAGTACTAACCATCCCTTATAAATGTAACTAGACCAGTTAAATTTCCTCCTATCAAATAGACAAATAAGAGCAACAACAATTGGGCTACCAAATTGATCCCAACTACCAGACTTGGTACTGAGACAGTGAAGAATGGTGTGAACCAAAAACCTCCATTGAGGTGAAAACTTATTCTTGTAAAAGGTTAACTTTCCTTCAGTGACATATCCAAGATTATCCATTCCAGAGTATATGTCCGCAATGGGTAAATCATCAATACCACCATCATTAGCTAATTGAAGTTGACCCCTTACCGAGTCCTCAGTAATTGTGTAGGGAGTCGCATCAATGGTAGCTAGGATAGCTGGAGGGCCTAACTCAGGAGACCTGAGTATAGCCGTAGACCAGAATTGTTTGACTAAAGAGTCAAAGATGGTGGGGTTATGAGTGAGAGCAAACCTTATGTAAGAAGTGCTCAAGAAGTCAAGAACCTGATGATAATCATCACTGCCTTTGGGTTTTTGCAAGTAACCCACTTTGTTGTGTTCGTCCCTGTATCTTAGGGTGGCCATCGATGATGTTGAAATATGGTTGAGATTTTGTGCTGGTTGTGGATCGCAATGAGTAGTTGATACTGGTAGAGAGTGGTAATTGAATTTATTTAGAGGAATGATCTCAATGTACTTTGGATCCGTTTGGAAATTATGGTTTTAATGAAAAAGTAACTTTGTAAAGTGTGAGAAAATAGTAATTGACCATTTAAGTAGGAAACCCTTTGAATTAAATGCCAACAATAGTTCAATGGTAACTTTTAATTAAGATAAAACTTAATTGCATCTACCAGCACGAACAGACATAACCAGCACAAAGAAAAGTCAACCAAAGGAAAATCAACATTACCAGTAGGAAGTGTTCTACCAGTAGGAAAAATGAAACTACCAGTAGGAACTCTGGTTACACCAGAGGGAACACTTGAACTACCAGTATGAAGTCTTTTTCATCAAAACAAGGCCACCTGGTCCATGTAGAACACTAGAAACGCACTAATCCACCCTCTTGAACCATTAGACTGCAAAACGATGAGGCCAAAACACACAAAACATATACAATAAAATGGAAAGGAGAAGTAACTATCAGAATGAACTAATGACAGACAAGCAAAGGAAATTAAACTACCAGTAGAAAAAGTTAAAACTACCAGGAGAAAATTACAACTACTAGAAGAAACATATTGTAGCAAGAAAAACTAAGTGGTAAAAATTTTAAAAAAAAAACACAACTTTATAGAAAATTTTACAACAATAGTCCTCCCCTTGGACTCAAATCCTCCCCTTAATCATAGCATCTATGGATTGAGCATCCCAATGTTAACCACAAGATGATGAAACCTAGGTCCATCAAATGCCTTGGTTAACAAATCAGTCACATTATCATCAGTATGTATTTTAAGCACTTGAATAAGTTTCTTTTCATTAGCATCTCTTATGAAATGGTGCCTAATTTCTATGTGCTTAGTCCGTTGGTGAAAAACTGGGTTTTTAACTATGCAAATGGTACTTTGGTTATCAATAAAGATTTTGGTATTCATAAAGTTATACCCATAATCTAACAACTGATTTTGTATCCAGAGTACCTGACCACAGCAGTTAGCAGCAGCAACATACTCAGCTTCAGTAGAAGAGGTAGCCACAATTGTTTGCTTCTTGCATTGCCATGAGATCAACCTCCTACCCAGAAACTGACATCCACCAGTTGTGGATTTCCTATCCTTGTTTGCCCCAGCATAATCACTGTCACTATAAGCTTCAAGCACAAAAGGTGATTCTCTAGGGTACCATAAGCCCAACTTAGGTTGGCCTTTAAGATACTTGAAAATCTTTTTCACTACTTCCAAATTTGAAGAAGTAGGAGTGACTTGATTCCTTGAACAAGCACTGACTGCAAATATTATATCAGGCCTTGAAGCTGTCAAGTACATTAGTGAACCTATCATGGATCTGTATAAATGTGCATTTACAGGACTATCAGGTTCATTCTTGGACTTAGGCTTTGGAGCTTCATAGGGTGTAGTTGCAGTCCTGACACTCTCCAAATCAAACTTCTTCAGGATCTCTTGCACATACTTATCTTGGCTGATAAAAATTCCATCAGATCTTTGCTGAACTTGTAATCCTAGGAAGAAAAACTCAAATCCAAGCTTAGAGACTTGAATGAGCTTATGATGAGCTTATGAGAAGCTTTTGACACATTAGCTTATGAATTTGAGAGTAGTAAAAACTTGCAAGTGACAAACAGATTAAGAAAACTTGAAGGATTTTATTAAGGACTGAAAATGATTACAATGCTTTAAAGAAACGAAATTACAATAAGCTTGAACATTACACTACTTAAGCTTAAGCTAAAAATACAATTTAAACTAAAATTGAAAAGCTAGACTACGTGAGGTGTGTGTGAGAGGTGTGAGGTATTTATAGCACTGCAAGGAACCTTCTAGGAGCTAGAGGTTGTTAGACGCTCCTCTCATCTTAGCCATTCAATCATGCCAATCATTTGATCATTATTGTCATCCCTTGGATCACAAATGAACTCACACGGATTGCCAGCGTGGCAATCCGTTGTGAAGCTCTTGTGCTTTCATTGTGAGTGACTCCAATGCAAATCCCAACCATTCCTCTGAACTTCCCCTCTTCCACGTGCCTCCTTGCTTGGTAGCCATAGTGCCTTTGTAGATGAACTAAATTTTGACCCTACCATCTTGTACGCCTTCCCTTGAATTGTCGACTTAACCTTTAATAAGTAGCCATTGTTTTACACCCGAGTTATTGGCGAGGGTGATGATGAAATAGTACCCAAAAACGTTTTTCGCAGGAACTGCCCAATTTTAACTGAGGGGGTATAAAAGGGGGTAAAACTTTGGGGATATGGCAAAGTAAGTCCTGTTAGTTTTTGAAACTATAAGCCAAGTAAAATCCAATAATAATAACATCTTTCATTTTGCAATTTCCCATCCTGGACTTATCATATAAGAGGGTTAAGGTTAAAGATTATTGGGCCGGCGTAAGGGAAATGGGCTTTTGGCTTTGGACTTTGTTTTAATTTAAAGTTTTTGGATCGAGTAAGAGATAAGGTAAAATAAGCCATTATTTTCTTCAGGGCCCTTGTATAACTTTGAACTTGAGGGACTAGATTTGAACTTTTAAGATTTTGTCTTCTAGTGTTGACTTTACTTTGGTTTCTGGCTCTTGCACGCTCTTCCGTTCTCGTGTCTGTGTTTGCCCGTTTCCTTGTGATTTTTGCTTTATCCATACCTGCATACACAAAACACAAAAACACACATATCTTTGCCATTTTCACTGTATTTTTGGTCATTTTGGGTCATTTTTGTGTTAACGGATATGTGTATTTTACACCTATCAAAATTCCCCAAACTAAACGATTGCGTGTCCTCACGCAATATTACATGCCTTATAACCAAATACCTCGAAACCTCCCCAAACTAATCCTTTAAGAAGTAGTAAAGTCTTTGCGGAGAAAGAGTTTCTAAGTCACAAGTTATAAAACACCCGTTTTCCTATTTTCAAAACTTTTTCTCTTTTTTATGATTTTTCTTAATAATTAACTACCTAACTACAACTTATTCTTGTGTTGACATAATGTATTGTTTTCATTACCTTAGTGGTAACTTTTAGGATCATGGAACAAAAAGCACGATTAAGTGGTCTAAAAGAATAACTTCATCATTTCCCTAATTTTCCACTTTCCCATACTAAAGCTTAAAAAATAAGATCACCGTTAAGTACGAGCTAAGATGCTAAGACTACTTATAATTACAACTTGTGAATTTTTCTTCCCGACATACACCATATATTTAAATGTGTGTGCTCAAATTAATTTAAACCATTAAATCCACATATTTAGATAGTTGAAATCCGACTAAGCTTTACACATGGGCCTTTTGGGCTAATATGTTAATAACATAGTAAGATTCACCACTCAAAGCAAACAAATACCTCATTAGCTAAGACAATCGTTTGGTTCACTTGCCCATAAATGACTTTTCATTCTCTAAATCCCACCGTCATCGGTAAGTGCAAGGCTTTTGGAGTACCTCATTCGAGAATATAATCGAACTTCGAACTTTCGATGAAAAAGCTTTGTAGACTTTTGCAAATGTTGGTTCAAAAGAATACTTTAGTTTTAGAAAAGGAAACTTTTACTATTTATTTTCTAACTTGCAACATTATTATTTATTATTTATTATTTATATTTACATATTAGGCTAGGAACCGGTATCATTTTTCTTTCGATGTCACATCGGCCACGCCTCCGACAAGAGTCCGTGTACTTATTATGATACCGATCCTAAATATACATCATCCACCCTTTCTTTCGATGTCACATCAAGAGCGAAACCGACAAATAGGGGGGTGGGTCTTGTAAGGGGTGTGGGGGGGTGGGGGCCCAATGTACTTTAAGCGATGGAGTTTGTATATTATTATTAACACTAAGGATTTATAACTTGCATCCTTTTTATTCACCAACTATATTATTTTTTTCATCATTTTTTTTTATTTTTATTTTTTTCATTCTTTCTCTTGCAACATTTTTTACAACACAATTATTTTTGCAAATAGAAAAATTTCGTTTTAGAAAATCAAAGTATAAACTTGAACCAAAATTCTTATTTACAAATTATTAGCTATTATCATCGATAAAGTTTGTTTTTTTGATTTATTTTTATTTTAATTTTCTCTGAAATATGTTGATTAAACTTTTAAGAGTATAACTCCATTTTAAAAATTAAAGAGAGAGAACAACGCATTATTACTCATTTTAAGAACTTTAGGGGAAGAAAAACACACAAATTATTTTTTTATAACCTTTAAGTTTTTCAAATTTAAAAAAAACCTTTTTTGTTCTAGCATCCTAATTCGTAATTAACACTATCATCTCTTATTCTTTGCAATTTATAAATCTCTAATAAAGGTTCGCAAATACTTAGCGTTTATAAATCCAACTCGGCATATTTAAAATCTACTTGAGATTAGCACAATTCCTTCATTACTAATGATTTCCGTCTATCAAATTTTAAGTCTACAGAGACTAGCTCAAACTATCATCATTAATTGTTAATGGAAAATCTAAGAACTTCAAAACGTTCGAATCTGGGTCAAAAAAATTATTTCTTATGCTCACCAACGAAAACCTACATTCGGTGTCTTTAACACTTATAACTTTTTTCAACTAACTAATATTATTTTTTTTTACTTTTTTCATTTTTTCCTACAAAAAAAAACTTAAAAAAATTTAAAATTTTTGCTATTTTTTGTAGGAAAAAAACGGTACTGTGAGAAACAAAACAATAAGAAGGTTAACATCAAATCCGATAGATTCCCTCCCCAAACTAAAACGAAACATTGTCCCTCATGTTTAAGGGCTGGGTTTCTTCTACGCAAATCTAAGCCGTTTATTAATTATGCAAAGATAAACGTGAATCGATAATGATGAAAGGATATCGGATTTCCCCAAACTAATTGCAAACAAAGGATAAGAAGCTCGAGTGAACCGGGACACAACACCGAACACGAGAGGCTTCAAAAATTGTTGGTTCAATCCTACAAAAATCACAACAAACAACAAACAACGAAAGATCGGAAGAGGCTAGCCTCAACACATCACAACACATTATTTATTAGAAAATAGAAAGAAGAAAGAAAAGGATAAGCATGGGGTGAACTCCCACGAAGCGGCTTGTTTTTATTTACCAAGTCGTAAGCTCGACTCGATCCCTGCATTCATTTGTCTTAGGGAGAGAAAACTAGAACAAGAAAAACTTCCATGAAAATGCCACCGGCTCTAGATAAGAAAATGGAAAGGTGATGGATCCGGGGATCAAAAATGGTGTCTTCACTCCCGAAGGAGAGAAATGAAGAAAGAAAGAGAATGAAGGTCAAATCTGAAACAAGGGTGGGAAGGGTGGGTAAAATATCGGCCATAAAATCATGAGGTTTAGAAACACCCTTAAACACTTTGGTTATCAAAATACCCGCTTCGGGTTCAAGACATTTCTCAACATCCGGTGGTTCCGGTGGAGGACGAGGAATTGACGGATCATCTTGATGGTCCACGTTGAATGACTCTTCTTCGGGAGAGAGAATTGAATTATCTTCATTTTCTTAATCATCATTCTCAACACTTGGTGGAATTAAATCATCTGGACTTAGAAAAATTTTGATTTCTTCTTGAATGGGATCACTTTCCTCAACGGGTATAGGAAGAGACTCGATTATTGCACTTGGACTAGCATGAAAATTTCCTAGTGACCGTGAAGCTTTAATTTCACAAAGTATCCTCATACGATTAAGATATTCCTCGTGCTCTTGAGAAATTCTTGAAGAATTAATTATGATTCCTCTGGTGAACTCATGGTAAAGAGGGTCATTTTCGACGAAAAACTCCATGGTTCGGATTCATTATGGAGAAGTATTGGGGAGTGAGCTCATCACAAAGCAAATTATCAAGAAATAATACATCTCCTTCCGAATCAATATATCCTTCCTCGATATTCGTAGAAATCTCCATAGCAAGAAAAACTTCAACCTCATGCATATCATCTCCCGGATCAAAACATTCATCTTTATGAAGTAAAACTGGTTCATCATGAACTTTGGAGTTCTCGATCTCGACTTCCTCTTTCATCTCTTCAAAAAGTGGATTCACGTTGCTAGAGTTGAAAGTATCATCGAATTCGAAGAGAGGATTTGAAACAAATCTGAAACGTTCTCATGAAAATCCTTCTTATGGATTGAAACGTCATCACCCGGTGGTAATGAGTTAGGAAGAGTGATTTCATTGGTGAATTCATCGAAAGTATAATCACTAGTCTTCATCGGAGAAGAACTAGGAGAAGGAGCATGAGAATGAATAGTGGTACAACCACTAAACGGCTCATCTTTTGAAAAATCAATTACAGAATACATGTAACAAAATGGTGCTTTATCCTTGTTTTTTCAGCGATTTATCGGCATAGTAAAAAAGTTCATCCTTTCCTATTCGTAATGCTAAGGTTTCCAATCGTACAAAATCAATGAGAGCTTTTGTCAGTGCGAAGGAAAGGGTCTCCCTAAAATAATAGCACTCTTGGGGTCTGGTACAAAAATGTAACCACAACAAAATTCCGCAAGAAATGTAAAACCAACACTCAAACTACAACATCCTTGGCTATGCCCATTGGGTGCGTAATGGAACGATTGGCAAAGCTTCGAGTGTCCATTCGAGTGAGTCAAAGCTCCCAAGCCCCAAGTTGCTTGTAGAATTGAAATGAGTGTAAAAGGATTATGCTAGCATCCAGAATCGGCTTAAAAGCACTAGTCCTATCAAGATTCTGTAAAGCACACGAATAAGAAATTTTTCTCAGATCTTCGAGCTTCTCAGGAACTTTATTCAAGATGTTGCAGAAAATCAGCCATTCACGAGGTTGTAATGGCGATCATCCACGAGTTACTCTTTGTTCCATAGTAAACCGCTTAACCCATTTGTTAAATTTCGGCATTTCGACGAGAGCATCTTTTAATCCAATCTCTAAACGGAGTTGTTTTAAACATCTTCAACAAACCGGACTATGTTGAGGCATTTGGATTATCGTACTCTCTCACTTTTCATCCCCCGCTCTCGTGATATGGAAGTTTAGGTTGATACGACGTTGGTTTTTTGGAGAATTAGCTCTTGAATTTCCAATGTTTAACGGTTTTCTTAGCTTTTGTGTTTTGGAATTTCCATGAAAATGGATTCTTCTTCCTCCGGAGGTGGGACTTGTGCGGTACTTTCTAAACTTGGTTTTTGAACTTTGTCCGTTGACGTCTCCGGGTTTTGTTCGGGTTCTTTTTTAGGAGTAGAAACTTCGGAAGCAACAGGAGTCGAAGGTCCTTCCAAAGTTTTACCGCTTCTTGTAGTGATATCATTAACATGCTCGCGAGGGTTAGTTACGGTTTGACTTGGAAGAGTACCCGATTTTAATGTAGAGGCAGAATTGTTGAAATTATTACAAAGACTTGTCAACAAACTCGTAACATTAGCCATTTTATTTTGCAAATTTTGTCCTTGATTTTGAACATTCTTTAATATCGCATTGTTTGCCTTGACGTAGTTATCAAAATCCGTTTTTGAAACACCTTGAATTTGGGGAATAGGAGCTTGATAAGGTAAAGCTTGATTAACCGGTGGTTGATTGGTTGGTGGTTGATAAACTGACCCTTGATTGTTTTGACGGTTTTTGATTGAATGTTTCCACGGCAGTTTTTGATTGTGATTCGAATTGAAATTTTTTTCCCGTTCGATATCGTTTGTTTCCTTGATTGTTTTGAACATTTGTTTGATTAAAACCGGGTGGTCTCATTTGATTTGCCAAGATAGGAGGACGATTTCCTTGGTTGTTTTGAACGAAATTGTCAACGGTGGCGGTTTGTTGGAATTGATGAATGTTATCATGAAAACCGGGAAAATCGTTTCCACCTCGTGTTAACGGACAATTGATAAAGTTATGATTTGCACCACACGTAACACATACTTCCTCGACTGCTTTGACGGTAGCAGGAGTCAATTTTTTTTCACTAATCGCCTTCTCTAAACGGCTCATTCGAATATCCATTTTGTCTTCAAGAGAAGCGGCTATTTGTTGAAGCTCGAAAGAAATAGAAGGTGAAGAAGTAGAAGGATGAGCATTCGCACTCACTCTCGAATCATTTGCACGACTTCGTGAATAACTGATTCGAGCAGTTTTACATACACGTAAAACAATAATATACTTATAGAGAAATTAAGGAAATCCCCAAGTATCCCTTGGACAATTCCACTCACAAAGAATATAAATGAATACCGTATATTAAAACGGGCAAGTATGATCACTCCGTGTCGTTTCCCAATACTCTTTCAATGGGAAACCTCGATTAAGTTTGATCCGAGTTTGAATTAGAAAAGAATAATTTTCGATTCAATTATACTACTAAAATTAAAGGCACAATTAAACAACTGAATAACAATATAAACTAAATTTCGAAAGTAATTAAAATCGACAATTAAGAAAACAAATGCAATTTAAAACTTAAAAATATAAACTAGATTCCTAAACTTAAATTAATGCTAAAGAAAATTTTAGGAAAAGAAAAATATTTTTTAAAGGTTTTTTGGATTTTTTATGAATTAAAAACTATTTAATCTAAATTAAATTCTAAAAGGAAAAATTAAATTGATAAAAATTAAGAAAAATACTTTTTAAAACAAGAAAAAGTGCAGAAAATTAATTTTATAAAAAGCCCCAATTTTAATCCACTAAATAAAAACTAATTTAACTAATTAAATTTAAAAACCTAATTTATTATTTATTAAAACTCTTTTTATAAAACTTAACTAAAAATTTCCCAAACACATGGGGTAATATCGTCAAAACAGAAAGATCAGGGTAGGCGGGCAACATTTAAAGTTTAATAAAACACACAAAGTTTGAATTATTGGACATATCTCATTCCCTTTACACTTGGACTAACTAGACTAAACTATTAAACTAACAAAGGACCAACAACGATGTAATAAACTAAGACTATACGGAACAATTAACAAGGACTAACTATGTAATATTTAAACTAACAGAAACTATAAAAGCATGCAAGACAGGTCCCTGAACCTTCGAAAAACTAACAAACGAACAAGATCCTAATTGATTAAATCAGCTTTATTCAAAAACTTTTTAGACAACTTTTAGGTTTATAAAAATTTTAACCACTAACTTATTTAAACTAACTGAATGAGCTTATCAGCTTAAAAGCTCTCAGCACTTAATATTCTAACCTAAAAGAACAAAGCAGCATTCAAAGCACTTGACAAGAAATTTAATACTAAATAATGTGCTTATCAACTAATAAGCAATTCCAACAGCTTACTACTCTCCAAGAAACCAATACCTCACACTTATGAAGATTGACAGAATAAGAACCAATGCAAATCAAAAATAAAGTGTACCCCTTTTTGCTTCCATCATGGAACAGAGAAATAAAAATACGCTAGTGGGCTTATGGCTTATTCACATAAGCTCATATCAAACCAGCAACAATCCTAAACTAACCTATATGCTAACCAATAGCTCTAAAAACACCCCTTGATACCAATGCAGCCATCCAATTCCAAAGATGGTATCAAGCCTTCATCATTAACAGAAATAACACAAGTATTTTTGACAGAATTTAAATCGAACACAAATTTATATGAAATATAACTTTTATAAAAAACTGAAATCAAGTTTACAATACGAATTGAAATGAAAATGAAATTACATAAGAACTTCTAACAACATGTATCGAAAAATTAAACTACTAACAAAAATATAAAACATGAACTAAAAAATAAGTCATAAAAATAACACTTATCCCAAGTTGTGCTGGAAATGATGGTTATTATACCTAGCTTGAGCTAACCAATCCACTCTCGATCCTTCTTTTCTTCATCTTGACCATACATTCTTTTCTCTTCTTTCTTGAATTGTGGGGAGTGTAGAGGGGAGGGGGGCCCCCCACCTTGATCTAGTCTCAATCAACCGTTAGATAAGATTGTGGGTGAAACACCCTGGATCATTGACATGGGCAAGTGTGGTGTAGATTATGTGTAGTTGTAAATTCACATACGCACGTCACATCAACCAATAGCAAAGCTTCTTTCAGCCACGGTGGATTAGGTTAAGGATTTAATTGATAGTGATGGGTGAGTTAGGGTTTGTGAGAGGGTTGTTAACCCTAAGGTTAATTATGGTGTGGGTGATGGAATATTAACTAGGTTCATCGAGTGTTTCGTAGAAGTGTTCTTGGATGGTGTGAGAGTGAGTAAATCGAATTTGGGGGTAAATGGAGTGAACAGTAAATGTTACAAAGTTATAAGTGTAGCCGGGTAGAGGTGGGTTAGGGTTCGGGTTAGGTGTGGGTAATCGGGTTGGGGGTTTGGCTGTGATTGGACGAGAGGGGATCCATGGGTAGTTTGACCCGCTCAGTTGACCCGCGCCTTTTTAACTATGAGGCAATTACATCTTTGGCCCTTGTGTTTGGGCAAGCACTATTTCAAGCTTATAAACAACTTTGGAAAATTGCATATTCAGCCCTTGGAGTTAATAAGCAATATATCAAGGCTTATTTCAACTTTCACTAATAGCAAAAGTAGCCCTTGAGTTTACAAAGAGTGGTGCTGGCTTTGATAGTTGACTGTGGTTGAGCTGAGGTTGACTGTAGAAGGCTGAGGCTTGATTTTCTCTGGCTTTGGCTTTGATTTCTTTAGCTTCTTGATCACTCATCCGTTCTCGTGTTCGTTTCTGACTGATTTCTTGTGATATTTGACTTATCCATACCTGCACACATAAAACTCAGATACAAGCACATTTTTGCCATTATTGATCCGTTTTGGGTTTATTTGGGCCTTTTTAAGCATAAATAGATATGTGTATTCTACACTTATCATATATCGCACCTTGATTACTCTACAATTATGGCTAAACAATCGAGGCGTCTTATCTCTAAAAAATTTCCACCCTGCTGACGGAATCTAAAGCATCTTGATCATTTGTTTTCAAAGAGTTTATATAACGTATCAAGTTGAAGTACTCAGAGAATCCATTATGAGACATTGATGTAGAAGTCCTTTTGAAACGTTCCTTTTATGCTTCGTATGAAAGTTTCATTCGGTTGTCGATAGAAAGTAAAGTGATTCTTGTTTGAGGAGGGGGATCGAAGGTAAGTTGTTTTCGAAGTGGAAAGAATTGGCGTTTTATGAATTTCAAGAACAAGATCATCCCATGTTAGAATCGATCGAAGGGGTTCTTTATCAGCTAAATCTAGGCTTCACCCTCGAGAGAGAAAGGAAAAAGCAAAAGCTTAATCGACGTGTTCGGAACGTCCGGATGTATAAACGTGGAAGTAACCTTGTTGAAAAATCAAAGATGATTATGAGGGTCTTGTTTACCCGTAAATTGATTACTTTGCACAAGAAATTCAAAGTTTGTTTACGTTTCAAAATTGTATGGCATTATATTTTGTGGAACAACAATTGCAATCATTCGTAACCCTCGGTGGGAGCTTAGAGCATTTGAGCCATAGTCCGATTGTCGGCCATCTCAATAATAGTTAGAATCTCGGGTTCGACTATGTTAGAAGCTTGTCTTCTTCGGCGTCTTGGAATCGTGATGTTTGAATTACTCGGAAAATTAGAACGCCTGTGCGCATGCACTAGTTAAAAAGAAAAGAGAAATAAAATAAAAACAAAAATTACACTAATTTTTTTTTGGTTTTTTTTTCAATATTTATTCACAACTATTAAAAAACGGATACTCGGAAGACAACTTTAAAACCAAATAACAACTTAACTTTCACTGCTCTTTAAAATTTGCTTCGTAAGGGTGAGGCCAGTTTCCTCGTAAGTGACACAAATGGGGCAAGTTTTTAAAAAAATCTTTTGTTCGATATGGGAACTTTACAAGTACACCTGAAAAAAAAACTTATTTATGATAATACCTCGACATGAGGATATTATATGTTGGTGTTCTTTTACCAACTTTGTGTATTTTATTTCTTTTTAAGGACAATTTTTTTTATATTTTTGATTTTTTGATTTTTTTGATTTTTTTTATTTTTATATATGATAACTATACTAAAAAGAAAATAAAAATATTTTTTTTTACTTTTATATTTTTTTAATTTTTTTTGGTTTTTGTGATAATTATAACAAAAATAATAACTTTCGTAAACGAAAGGATCTTCAACATCAAATCAACAAACGAAACGAAAGAATCTTTATACCCCAAGTCCCCATGAAACGCGCCAAAAATTGGATAATTGTAATTCTATACATAAAATATATTATAACAATATATATAGACAATCCAAAAGAGCAATTTAATAAAATACCATTTTTTGTCTCAGTTTTGGCCAAACATAAATAATAATGAAAATACAAAATTAAAAATAAATAAGATCGCAAGTCTTAAAATAGGCCATTCGTTGAATTCTCAAACGCAATACGGATAAATATACTAAATCCACACGCACAAAAAAATTAAAATTGGACAGATATTTATTAATATCGAGTAAAAGAATTAAAAATGATTTTCTACGAAAAAATTAGAAAAATACAAATAGGGCTCGGTTTAAACATGGAATCTTAAATTAGGGTGTTGAAAGTTAATCCTACCCTTTAGGGGCGACGTCCCGGCGCTCAAGTTCATTTAATCATCTCGTAAATTTATGAAGAGAGCGAGGATAAAAGGCAATCATCGTCGAGATTTCCAACGGATACTAAATGAGAAAAAGTCAAAACATTAAATATATGCAACGTGTATAAGCGAACGGATTGAATGTCGCGAGAATCCTTAAAAGAAAAGATAAAATTCATGACTCGAAGAAGAAGCCATTTGAGAATGAAGATTTTAACAAGTCCGTGCAATTCTATAGAAGCGGATTAATGAGTTCATTACCATTATATTAATCCAAGTTCGTGTCGTCAATACAACAATTTCGAAAAACCCCATATAAACAAATCACGAGTCGAAAGAAGTTCATAGCCCAAAGAATGATTCGTACAAACGAACGCACGCTATGTCGGATACACATAAGCCCACTCATTTATAATTTGCCACTTACAAAAAGAGGCGTCCCAATCCTTGTAAGTGACGAATTATGAACTTATGGTTCGGTGGTTTATAATTTCCTTATTCAAATGAAGAAGCGTCCTAATTCATTTCAATAAGACGATTATAAATCATCCTACTTAAGCATGGCCGACACAAAACACAATATCAAAACAATGTCATAAAAAGTAAAAAGATTGTTGTTGGTCTACTGACGACACATAGATCTTCAAAATCTTTAAAATCATAAGAAGTAACGAGAAGGATATTAAGACGTTAGTCAATCGCGTTCTAAAGGTATGTGCCAAAAGACGGCACGATCCAAGTTGACAAGATAAAGTTGTACTCCCATCAATTAGAATATTTCAAAACAATGGATTACAAACACAACATACGCGATTCAAAAGCATAAGAAGAGTATTCAAACTCGGAGTCGAACGACAAGATAACTAATAGATTTGACAAAGTACACCCAATGTCAATATTATCAAAAAGGAAATAAAATAAAGTCACGTTAATGTTTCAAAGATCACTGCATTGCTCATAAAATATCAAAGAAACGAACTTATTAAGACTTACCATAGTACTATACACATATGTAAGTAATTATCATTACATAAGCATTTCTGCCCTTTGCAATATGACTTAATGAACCTATATTTCAAAATCTGTAATAGGTATAAACAAACGGTTTTCGTCTTAAACAAGATGTTAGACTCTAGTTTACTGAGACTACCAGATAAATACTCAAAGTGTTAAGATCCTAAGTGAAGTTATCATTTTACCATCATGTGCCAAATCTGATTATTTAAAACGTTTTCTTGTTCTATCGTTTTTAGCATAATTCCCATTTTATAACTCCGTTTGACCTAAAATGAAAGTCCATGTTTAAGTTTATCTAAATCCTATAGGTTTTGATTAGAAAACGGGGCACTTAATATGAAAATATTGGTCTCAAACTCATTTTGAAAATCTAGGCACAATTTATGATTAGTTTGGCCGTTCTAGTCGTAACTCATTCATCCGGAATAGTTACGAATTTATCTAAAGAACCACATGTTCTCATAATTTTATCCTTACACAATTAGAAACAATATCATCCATTTAAAAAAAAAATAAGTAATAAATCCAACTAATTCTTACAAATTATTTTAACACAAACTAAATTAAACCACTTTAAAATTATAAACCTACCACTTCATATAAAATCTAACATCCCAATATCATAAAAAAAAAAATCCAAAACAAAACATCAAATAAACATAATTCAAAACCCCAAACAAAACCCAAAAATACAACCAACATACCACTAAAATACAAAAAATATCTCACTAACAAAAAAAATACAACATAAAAATCAAAAACAAAACAAAATCATTCTATCACCCTATAACCTCTAAATCAATATCTCCTCTATAAATACCAAAATAAATCTAAACAAACAAACCAAAATCAATTCTAATTTTATCACCCCCCATTTTTATCTTAGAACAGTCAGCTCTCTCTCTCACGATTCACTATTTACCATATAAAAAAATACACACACACAACTCTCACACAACTCATCGACTGTAGTAGATGTGTAACACTCATATATTCTACATCTCCTGATTATAAACAATAACACAGCTCACTCTCACTTCTCTCTCACACTCTCTCTCACAACTTACTCTCTAGTAACACACTGAGAGAGAAAATATGCAATCGCTGTGTGTTCATTGCTCTATCTTCTCGCGATAGTGTTATTTATCCAGACTCAGAACTACTGCCACCCCCCCCGCACGGCACCCCTCCACATTACCCATTATGAAAGTCATATGTAGTGTGTCATATACGCACACCCGGAAATAGTCTAGGTTTTGAAAATCGCACCTAGTTCGCTATAACGAGTGTCTGATACAATCTGTTCTGTATGGAGTGATAAGTGCTCTAAGATGTGCGTTATAGTCTATGGTTTTGAAAATGACCTAGTTCGCTATAACGAGTGCTCTGATACCAATCTGTAACACCCCCAAAATCACAACAACGCAGCGGAATACCACTTGGGGTGCTACTTCATAGTTCATACACACAAGTTACAGAAAACGACTCTAAGTGAGACGTTTTGAAAAGTCAACCATTCGATAATTTTTATAAAATATCAGAGTAACAACAGGTCCCATTTGAAATGTAATAGAAAACATTGTCAAAACCTTTGTCGAATGGTACTTAAATTATAAAGCCTTCAAAAATATTTATATCCGCGCGAGGCTCCCAATGTTCAGCTAGCAATATAATACCCTGAGAAAATAGATGCAAAAATGTCAACAATAATGTTGGTGAATTCATAAGTTTAAGTAAAAGCAGTATTGAAATAACTCAAATAATGTTTCAGTAAGAAAAGTAGCGTTACAATATTTATAAGTATTCTTTCCGAAATCCAAGTAGTGATTTAATAAATCAGGTAATGTTCAGAAGTGGACCACAAGAATTAAGTAATGTAGACAAGAGAAACAAATTCACCAAGTCTAAATGAAATGTATATTATTGCACTAAGCTCATGACCCCGAAACCTTAACAAGTTTGTGCCCCAAATGTATAGGATGCTTGCCCACATCCTAAAAGTACTCTCAATGTTAAATGCACCATGATCAACTTGTGACCCCAAAGAAAGGTGGGGATTGTCAGTCCCGATAGATCTACCCATAACATTCGCGCTTACTACAATAGCAATTAACGGTTCATGATAAGTAGGGACTTAATGGCAATAAGGCAACTTATGCAATAATATTCAGGCATTAATCTGGATAGCATACAATTGAATAACACTTGTGTCCAATGTAAAACAAGTAATGTGTTCAAAACTCTCAGTTTTCATATATAAGAATTTAGTGATCTCAAATAATGTAGTAAGCAAACCATGTATTAAAAGTCATGTAATAAGCAAGTAAAAACTTTAGTAAAAAAAAGTCATGTAACGCTTAAGTAGTAGAAATCAATAAGTTGGCTTAGTAAAACGAGCATGTATTCTCACTTCGAAAACAGTTTATGGAAACCATTAGAAAAGAAAGGGTGAGGCTGTGAACTCACAAATGATAAAAGTATCAGATAAGAGAATCACAACAAGTGAACAACTATGACAACGATGCGTACATCATGATCAACTATGAAGAAACGAAGTCGAGAGATCCGAATCGCGACCTAAAATAATGGTGCGCGTAATTAAAACTCACACTTATAATAAGATGTAACATAGTACGAGTAAATATATATATATATATATATATATATATATATATATATATATATATATATATATATATATACATATATATATATATATATATACATAT